>WURT03094167.1:0-12618 GCA_009936505.3 Holothuria glaberrima
TTCAGCCTTCAAGCAGTTTACATCACGCCATCCCATCTATATCAAATCTTTAATTGTTGTCATGTATTTACCATCTGCTATCTGAAGAAATAAATTATGGAAACTGGAAATCCACTCGTCTTGTTTTAATTGTCATTCCACCTTTGTGACAGAAAACCCAACTGACCAGTTAACACCAACTGGCCCTTCTAAACTAACTTATTCAAGATTCTCCAAACAAGTACCATGGTCCGAGTACAGTGGTTTTTCCGAGTAGGGTTATTTTTTCATCCACTAACATTTTCAAGGAGTACTCTTTATTCAATACACAATTCAATATTCCATACATGTGGCTTGTCTTCTTGTTAAATGCAATGTAGTCTTGGTCTAGTAGCCTACTTTACCTCTCTCAGTCAATTTGATAGAACTTTTAACTACACAGTTCCTTCCTGTCTTTTAACTCAATGAAAATCATTTGACACAAATAAACTTGTATGACTGTCATCATGAAGAATACCTGCTGAAACATTTCAGCAGTAGTAGTAACCTTACATAGATATGGAATAAAGAGTGCATCATCTTTATAACAACAATGCCCTTGAGTGGTTTCTTCTATCCAAGATCATGGTAGCATTGACACTTTTAACCTTGACTTTGAGAACAATTTATTCTCCTCTATAGAGAAAATGAATGTTTGGCTGTCTTTAACAATGAGTTATGAATTGGCATAAGTTATAAACAAATAAAAAGTTGCATTTCTAGAAATACTTAATCACCAACTTATGCACACAACATGCTATAGCCTTCTACTTGTTCCAATTACCGCACCGTCTGACCAGGTGTAAGCAGGTAGGCTTGCTATATGGAGCTTGCACCAAAGGCCAAAAGTTCAAATTCAGCCGACGCACTAGTTGTCCTGGAGGACAGTGCGCCAAGCACCACATTGCTTTACTACATGACCTAGTGTCTGTGTGTGTTGTTTGTCTTCCAGAAGGTGGTTGCGTTAGTTGACTTTTGCACGTGTGCATGCTCCCTATATAATACTAGCAGTTGCCACTAGAACTCAATAGTATTATACACAAGAGCTACATAAGTACTGCATCAAGACTCACGAGTGGTAAAAGAACTGTTTCAGTAACAATACCAATGGGACAGAGAAATTATGCAGCTCAGTATTATAACTGATTGTCAGTTTTACTTGTCATAAATTGGGTGTGAATACTTTAAACTTGAGTACCAGAAGAGTCTATAATGAGTACTTTAACATTAGAGTATGAGTACTTCCAAAAAGTAGTCAAGCAGTACAGTTTGATTACTGAGTACACTTTAAGTACTAAATACTGCTTGAATGGTAATAAAACACCAGACCCATAACACAAACCCTCTGAAAAGCTAAAGTCTGGATTCTTCTTCCAAACTCCACCCAAGTCACTCACTACCAGACCAATATTTGTCTTACCTCAGCATAAGGAGAGCAACCCTTCACATAAATGTTTGGTCTGAATGTCTCTGCACTGACTTTTTCCTCAACTCTTCTGTTGAGATCTTCCACAGATGCCTCACTCAAGAGATGATATTGTCCGAAGTCATGGTACAATGCCTACAGAAAGCAAGAAAGGAAAACAGATACAGGTTGGCTTCCATTTCATTTAGTTACCGAAAATTGAAGACAAAATTAAGTCCAAGTCAGGGCTCAACTTTAACAGATTTCTATTGCTCATAAAAACTCAAAACTTTTTACAGACAACCAAAAGTAACAGGTAGGAAGGTTGTCCAATGGACAACCAAGCTTCACACAGGAAAACCAAAAAGACTTAATGTTATTCACAGCCAACTTTATACAGTTTCTGTAGGACACCTTAATTTTCTCTCAGACATCCAAAAAGAGAGAGACAGAGAAAAAAAACACCCAGACCGGTGTAGCATAATCTAATCTAGTCTGAATTCTAGTTATGTGAATGGCCATAACTGATGTTGATACTAGGTCTCAGAATCTTTTTGGAAAATCCCCCCCCCAGGCTTAAAAAATGATATGTGGGTGGAAATCTCGAAAGGTTGCAACATAAAAAGTCAACTTTTTCAAAACAGCTGCGCAATTTCAAAACCAGCAGAATTGTTGGGAAAAATACGGAAATCATGCAATCCCGCACGCTAACTAATACAAATACTGGCCATAACACATAGAAAAACACATTTATTACTATTTTAAAGGTTACTAGTCAATTCTAGCAACTAAAAGAGATTTTATGTAAGGAATTCAGAATGGAAAAATAGTTGCAGATAAACTACACTAATACGGGAATGAGCCATTCATGGACTAACATACTGTCCTGTAAAGTAATAGAGTATTTGTAGGGTAATGTGGCATGGCACGGGAATTTGGACTTAAGCTGCCTCACAACTTAAATGTTTCAGACAATGTCAAACACAGAAGTTCTCTGCTGCTGCATGACAAAATAGCTATATTGATGATATTTGCAAAAGTCATCAAATTTATCATTGTATACTCAACATTTGATCAGTTCTACAGTCAACAGTCTAGTATCTGCAACTGATTAATTGAAGTGTGGTTTATACAAATAAGTCTGCAATAAACCTTTTGCACAGTCTTGGGTACAGTAGTAGTCATGGAGAATACTGTAAGACTGCGCAGAGCACTAACATGTTTTTGGCTGGAATCTCTGAGTCACAAAAGGAAAAAATTCTCACTCAGCAAAATTAACAACCAAAAAGTGGTTCCTTCTGTCTTCAATACAAGTTTAGTGCTGTGGTTTCAATTTGAAAATTTCAAAGTGAAGTTACTGTATTTAAATTTATGTATACAAACTTAAATCCATGGGAACATACCAAACAACATACACACCATGGACAGGCTTCACAGTTGATTTCCACAGACAGTGCATACACTGTGTGTCCAAACACACCATGCATAGTTAATGAGATAGTCACAACACTGCCTCAGGCATGAAACTTACACTTGGAGAATGGACAGTGGAAAACTGAGAGCAGAAGCCTGGTATGAAATTGATCTCCTGAGTTTTTAGTGAAAAAGTGGTTCCTCAGGTGGAACTACTGATAGGGAGAGAAATAATGCAGCCCACAATGGCATTGATAAGCAGTCCTAAAATTCACTGGAGGAGTAATATTTTGTCACTTCATAGTATATCAACCACCATAAGTACTGTCAGTAGTAGGATTCACCCTAGAGTGAATATTACTGTAATTCATTTACTCAGCCAATGCATGATATTCTACACACAGTCTTGTTCTGACCAACTGTACCAGGTGTGAATAGTGCATTCTGTGTGCTTCAAGTACTGTTGTTCACTCTAAGAAGATAACTGGCATTTATTTAAGCACCAACTCATCTAGTAAAACATTCAGTATGGCTACAAACTTTGGCAGATACAGTACAGCCTGTATGTAATTTCTCTTGTTTTGGGCCCACAACAGGGAACTAGGTGGTATTCCTATTAGGCAGAGAAGATCTTAATGATAGAATCATCCTTTCAGCAATGCTTACCACTTCATTTTCCTTCATGTGTCTTCCAAAAGTATCTATTTTTGCCAACTTTTTGCCTGGTAGACCGGTGCTGTAGAAAACCATGCGATAGGTACCTTTCAGAAAATCTGAGAGCCACTTAGCTACCTCATCTCCACAGTCTTGACCTTTCACATCCAGCCCCCACACACTACAAAAATTATAATATAACAACACTGATGAGGAAATACCAAACTGGAATGAGTTAACAGAAATGCTATGGTGAGCCACTTTTCATATCATTTGCCTTACAACTTTACTTCAGAGGATTGCATAAAGGGAACCCATTTCACCACCCAAGTAGATCTGTATTCCATTTCAGTGGAATTGTAATTTCCATTTAGTGAAATCTTCTCTTACTTGTATGCAATTCTATTCTCCTAAAGTGAAATTTATTCCAACTGGTATCAGTAAACTGTTATAATGGCTATTTTAAATCTCAAAGGTTGTTAACGAAGTGCTGTGAATCCTACTGTTGCCTGACAAACACCAAAGTCATGGGAACCATACTTTACAAGACAGACCACCATAAAGCACCTTAAAACTGTCATGAAATAAGCAACTAAAGGTACACACAGTTTATTTACCTCTCAACTATCCTACATTAGTTACTTCTATCAGTTTCATTAACAATGCTTTGAATAGACCCTGTAACACTATTGAAACAATCAATGGTAACAATTGAAAATGCTGATAATAAACTGATGTACATTTTACACTCTTCCAAAAGAACTGAGGAGACCATGACAGGAAGGACACAATTTTAAGAGTAGTCAAAACATATTTTGTACACTTTGCCTCCACTTTCAACGATCAAATCACATCTAATTGAATTGACTGGAAGGGAACCTAAACATTACATTTCTTCTTGCATAAGCTTTCTCCTTAAAACGGAAATGTCTGATACAATGACGGTAGTTGGAAACTAGCTGCCTCTTAGAAACAGATGATTCACCAAGTTTTGAGCATGACCGAAGAAAACTGGTACACTGATGGGGATGGGCAGCTAGAAAAACCTGTATGGTTCATATGTTTTGAGGTTTTGATGATTTCATTACACCATACTTCTGCCTGTCTGTTACATCCCTGTCTGTCTTCCAGAAATGCTTAAACCATGAGCCACTTTGATGGCTAATTATAATAAGGCTTATTGTGTACTCCAAAGACCCCATGCAGATGCCCTTTGACCTTCACTACAAACGATGTGGTCTGATTAAATATATACTTAAGGCCTCCTCCCCAATGAGACACACATCAAGATAAGTATTCATGATTCTGTGCTGGAGACTTCAAATAAAGTGTTAAGAACTTGGAGTGTGAAAACCTTTGACCTCCACCAAAAACTTAAGGGGTAAGTAAAGAGAAAACCAATGCGATCATGCCACATACAGTGTATGTATCAAGCGTCAAGAAGAGAAAGAGCCATGATCAATGCAATGGCTCATAAACTGCAATCAACTACAGTAGGGCTGCTGCGACACTTCTGCCATGGGTGAGCCATTTACAGTATTGAGTCTCTGCTAGACCAGACATTTGATGATACTTTCAGCAAGGATGTGCATTGTAAAGTTAGTTAGTTAGTTAGATGGGTTAGTTAGTTAGATGTGCATTGTAAAGAATGGGCTGAGAAAATTGTGAAGATAAAGAGGATACTTAACACATGTACTTTCAAACTATGCTGGAACTTAACATAGACTATAGGCGGGATGTACAGCCAAATGCCTTACCCTAGTGGGAGCCACTATTTTAGATTTAGCTGGGGATAAAACACACTTGTTACATTTCAACAAATCATATCCCTGCTTATGTCCCCACTATGCTTCAGTATAGGGGGGGGGGAGGGGTGGTTATACAGCCTGGATAAATGCATACCTGGTTTTCTTTCTCTAAGAAACCAAAAAAAAAGAGTAGCTTTCAATAAAGGCCAACTATTTCATACTGTACATCAGTATGCTTACTTATGAAAGCCTAAGTTGTGGTGAATTTACTGTGCATAATGCTGTCGACTGTATGCTACAAGCATAAGCATGTCACGTCATGATTACAACACTCTTGTGTATTGCAACACTCTTGTGTATAAACAACCCTACCAATTAAGTTTTACTCATACACAGTGTAGTGATAACTTGATAGTGATACCGTCAATCAAAACTAAAGGGAAATGGCAGTCATGGTCACCCCAAGTTTATTTTCAAAAGTTTGCTAAAGTTAACAAATCTTCTCTTATTTTGCTCACAAGTATCATTCATTGTGTTTCTGTATACAACCATTGCATATTGAAGGTAAACCAAGGAGTTTTTCTGCATTAATTTAACAAATGAAACATATTGCTACATGACTGATAACAACCATTTCTGAACTAGGATGACAGGAAACACTCATTCAAATTGGGGGGACTGCATTCTTCCTTTAAATATAAACAAAGTGTAGGACCCTCACCTGCTGCTGACAACTTTTCCATTCTGCTGCAGAGGAATACTGATATCATCCTGACCTTCAGCACTCAAAATTAAACATCTCTTGTCATCTGAGAACCTGGGTTTTATCAAGATCATCTTTGGGCACTTACGAGCAGTAACAAAGTGATCATTTTCATCGACCAGCATAAAGGATCTATTGAGGAACAATTAAAATTTCTTTTCAAAATACAGCAAGCACATATGACGTCATGGCCTCACATTGATTACTGTAGCCCCCTTTTGTTTTTCTTTAAACTTTATGACCACTTTTCTCCTGAATATTTCCATATTATGGAATGTGAATACAAGAGAGCCATGGAAATTTAACAAACTTCAAATGCCACATGGGGAAATCGGTCTACACAACAAACTGATAAAACAAGGGAAACAAATCATTGCTCATCAGAGTGAGTAGATGATATAACCCCTGCCTGCTTCAAGCTTGCTTTTGGTCACAAATGTAGTAACTTCATTTGCTGGTAACTTGAGAACTTTAAGTCTAATTTTAATAAGTTTCAACTGCTAAGATTTTAGTTCCTCTATCAGATATTATAATTAAATTTTTACTTAAACCTGCCTTTTTTTCAATATCATAACACTAGGACCATACTGCTCCTGTAATAATTTGGTAGTGCTCACTTATTTTTGCACATCAACTGTCAGTTCCTCACCCTTGATTTGATCAAACACATGTGTATTTGGTGACATATCAAATACTAATGGTGGATTTTGTGATTTTTTTCAGGTTACACAAAATTTTAATCTCTTTAAATTACTATGATAAACCATGATGTGACCTTGCCAAGTTGAAATCCAGATCATCCAATGAAAGAAAAACTGAACAGGATTGAAAACTACTTCAAAGAAATAGATGAAATTAATAAGACATTCACCTACTTATCAAGAAAAGTTAGCTATTTGATACCTGTCATAGATACCGCAGTACATAAATCCTCTGTCTGTTAGTTCTCCTTCCTGTACCTCTATTGCAGAGAATGATTTCACTGGATGCAAAAACAACTTTGAAACTCTTGCAACTTGTTTGTAGTTCTTCCTACTTCTTGATGACATGTAAGCATAGACGCCCAAGGCACCAACTACTCCAGCCACAGAGATGCCAATGACGACATGTTTGTTCAGTCTCTCCATGGTGTAAACTGTAGGAGGAGCATACAGAAAATCATTTTACATATCAAAGAAGCTCAGCTGAAAGGCATAGTGATTTCTTGCAAATTTAGAGACATTTTATAAGCATTGTGCCTTCAACTTGACACTGACAATGAAGTGACTATGTGTATGTAAGTTACACTAAGGCATGGAACTACAACCTCGCCCCAGACAATCCAAACTCTACCTCCCACATTTAGTCCCTCCTCTCATTTGTACAAAAGACACCTGTGTAGTACACCTCCACAACAAAGCTAAAGTAACACGCACAAATTTAAGTTGCTTAAGGCCATATCTGCACACTACTGTGAGTGAACTTAACTGGGAACACAACTGACCAAATCAACCAACCAGGGTCTTCACTAATGTCAATCCAACTGCAGTCAAACATGTTATTACAGGTATGAGGATATTCCTATAGGCCTATGTTTAAGGTGATACAACAGCCTCTTTATGTTCCATGAGTGCTGATTAAACCAGGGTGTTGTAAAAATGGTAAAACTATACTCAACTCTGTCCGACAGTGCTGTACAGGTATGCATATGAAAATGGTATCAACAGGAATCCTTCCTCAATTGTTCATTCTCTGTTGACTTGTCTCCTTCCCATAAAGGATATTTATACAGTATAATTCCAACAAATTTTTAATCATGGGATCTGAACCTAACATTGCTGTGTCAATCAGCTATTTTGACCCTGTCAGACCTTTTCATAGGGTGCAGACTGGTTCTTTCCATAGTCTCAGGAAGGCCAAGCCACTCCTCCAGTTTCATTTGTATTGTAACAATAGGTTGAATGACAAAGTAAGATTACAGTGGAGCAAAAATCTTGCTTTACAGAGTTTAATAGTGTGTGACAGCTCATGCACAGTACAGTGGACATATGCATGAGCAATTTTAACTTACTGGCCAAAGTACAGTAGCTTTGTCTAAGTGATGCATTAACAGGTGTTTTTTAAACTGGCGGAGGGGCTTCAAGAAAATGAAATGAATGTTTACTGTCTGAGGCGAGGTTTTGACCCTCTGAAGACCTACTGTAGTTATGTGGAAAGGTATACTTAAACTATATGTGATCGACATGAATGCAAAGAAAAAGCTGAAAACACATAACTGCTGGCTATAGATATGTATTGAGTAGAAGAATACTTTACTACTCAGGAAATAATTTGATTGCAAATACAGTTACATTCAATTGTGTGAATAAGCTGGAGACTTGCTTTTCAGTTAAAACTAGGATTCAATGTAAGTGTTGGCAACTGTATACAGTCCAGTTTACTTTCAATTAGTACAGTATGCCATGCATTACTGCAACACCACATGTGTGGCAAGTGCCATTCTTGTTTGCATGCATATGGACACTTGCAAAATGCAGCAGTATCAGTCTCAAAGAGAACTGAGTTTGGGTTTGTAGAAATCTTGAAATTGCTGAAATTCAGCTGACTTCCAGTTGTATTGTCAACTGTTCCACCTATTTTTATGCATCCACTACTTTCATACTGCTAAGGCTTACAAACATACAGCAAAAAAGCCGACATCAATTTTATGCTCGCCCTACTGCAAACAAATATAATCCTCCATCCTACTGTGGGCATGCAATTATTAGTTGCACCACAAATCTTACCTATGATACAGTAAATACTAGAATTCAAATAAAATTGGTAGAGTAAAATTTTGCAATTTATTGGGCTGCTTTATGTAACACTATTAACAAAATAATTAAGGCCACTCATAATAGGTTGCTAGTCAAGCCGGTCCCTTTGCAAAGTTTCCCTGACCCAACACCCCCCTCCCCATAACAGCTTCCCCTTACAAACTTTCCCCCTCCCCCAACAAAGTCACCTGTCAAAAAAGTTGCCCCTCAGTTCACCTAAGTTGCTCCCCTAGGTGGAGTGCCTGAGACTTCCAATAAGGAGGTTCTACAAGAAACATCTTATGTAGTATAAAATGGTAAAAGATAACTGGGCCTTGCCATGTCAGCTGAGTGGACAAGAGAAAGAGTGGCATCGGAAGTAATGTTATAATGTGTCACACAAGTTTACACAAGTACACGAGGCTACATACCCATGTACACTATTCTGCAGCAGTTATGTTGCCTGATGTTCAGATTAAAAGTGCAACTTGGGCAGCAAATATAGGCAAAGATTTGTATTGTTGAGAAAGCGGTGACCCGAATCCCCGATGCTGTTGAGGGGTTGATGAGGGGGGATTTGAAGAAAACCTGTGTACCATTACATGCCATTGCAAGGCATAGACAGTACTGCATTTAGAATAGTTCTGCTCACATGATTTAATGTTTTCCCCAGAATTTAAACTGTGAAAAAACACACAAAGTGCACTAAAATTTTGTGGGTAAGCCTACACTAAAAAGAATCTACACAGTACTTATTTAAAGCTTATAGGCTAGGTCAATTGTCGGGGAAGTTGGGCCCTATCGAGCACAACTAATACATTGTACTCCCCTCCTCAAGTCACTAGCTGTACCGCACAACAGACACATGGGAACATTAAGTTTTGTGAAATGAGATGAAATTCCCGACATATAAATCCATGTACTGTATTCATACTTAATAAGTTACTTGAAAAGATGGAAAGTTTGTACTATAATTAGCTGTATATGAAAGAAGAAATAAACCCTAGCTTTTTCTGTATCAAGACTAACATTTTAATGTATGTTTTTTCCGAAAGAAGCACATAGAAGGCACATTATTTCAACCTAAAAACTGATTTTTATGTTACTAATGGTTCGGGCCATTGTTTGAATTCTACCAGTTCCCGGATGTACTGTGCAATGAGGAAAGTGAGCCTCATATCACATTTCAACAGAAGATTTACCAACCCAACCAAAGTAATTAGAACTGCACATATTGTGGAAAGTAACTGCATAAATGCATGGCAAAAATTGTGTTTGCCCTTTGTAAAAGAGAATAAAATTCAAAACATCTTATCAACTATAATTTTACTACACATTACTCAGGTAAAGTGAAAAGAAAGTTATACAGGAGCAGAAGAAATAGTTTGCGTGACTTGGCAACACCACTGTGATTTTGTCTGTTTTCTGCAGAAGTGGGGAGTGAGCTAACAGTTTTCAAAGCGACAGTGATTTTTGACAAATATACCTGAATATGTCTGTGGGCAATTCATTTTTGACTAACATTTCGTTCAGCTATTGAGGAAAAGAAAAGAGTCTCCTGACTGAGTGTATATAGGCCTACCTTACAACACGGTACAGTAGGTAGATTATAGTTACTGGGGCCAGTAAGTTACGTGAAGCCCTACACATTGTTTGGAACTACCACAGCTGTTGGCAATGCTATCTATTTCTCATAGACCTACAGTAATACCAAGGCTAAGTTAGGGTATGCATACTGTAGCTTTTAATGACACAGGAGAAGCCTCAAAACCTGTTCTGTACTGACTGTCATTTCATGTTAGTGTGCATTCCATGTGCAATGACTGACATTGTGTTACTTACGATGTGGTTCTTTTACGTCATATTTAAAGTGCCCTCTTTTTTGAAAACAAGAAATTGGCTATTTATATCATGTGTGTAAAAAAAATCATTGGAAAATTCATGAAAATTTGGGGCAATCATGTCTCGACTAGCTTTTTCAGGAAATGCATTAGAATATTAGTCTCTACTAGTGGTTTGCTGCAAAATCCATGGGTTGGCTTAGGAAGAGTGGGTAACGTGTACCAAAAAATTTTGGGTTTTATCGCAGAAATGACCCTTTTGAAAGCCATATCTGCAGATAATGGGCTGAAAATTTTGGGTTTTTATTAGAGAAATTGTCCTCTTGAGAGCAAAACCAGGTAAACAAGTCGCCCTCTGGGACTGCATACTTTATTGTATCAACTAACACTCCCCGAAGAAACTGTAAAAATTCCCTGACGGGGAGGGGGAAGCCTTCCCCATGGCCCCCTGCCCCCCTCTGGCGGCACCCCTGCAAGAACGCCTGTGACTGTACTGAGCTAACATATAGGCCTAGGCTACGCCTGTAACCTACGAATTGTTGGCCAACATAGCTAACAATGTCGTCCCCCCATACTAACGTTCAGATTGAAAAGTTTGCCCTGCACAGGATTTAGCCTATCCCCCGTGCAAAATATGCATCTTGAAGTTGCCAGCCTCGCAAATTTTACAAACTGACAACTGCAACCACGCAAACTTATAGGCAGCTGCCACGCAAGTCTGATAACACATTCTAAATTCAGCTGCACAAATGTTACTTCACCCAAAAATCTTGAAAATGTCCGGCAGAGAAGTTACAACTCTGCGTATTCTGGATCCGCAGTTGTACATTAATACTGTACCATTAATGTCGAGACACATACAGTACTAAGTCACTCTACACTGGTCTTTATTGTACAGTAGAAAGCATTAACACAGTCTATCCATGTACGTAGGTACGTACGGTAAGCAGTTTCCCGGCCTCTGTTGCCACTACTGTATGCAGCTATATGCAACTCTTCCAAAATGTTACAACCAGGAATGATATGCGAAAGGTAAGTCGATTTCTTGCAGTTTCCTTCACACCACGTGCATGTCTTCGTTACAGTACTTTCTCACGCACTTAACCGAAGTGTCGTGTCATGGTGAGGTATGAGACTTGGACTATGGGTGTACGTATTGCATACCATGTACAAAAGTACATGCATTGATTTTTACTGCTTGCAGTTTTTATACTTATAGGGCCTTACAGTAGGCTGACCGCCAGACTTTGCGGTTACTGTAAGTGCATGAGAAAGTACTGTAACATAAACATGCATGTGGTGCGAACTAAACTTCAAGAGTTACCTTATGCATATCATACCTGGTTGTAACACTTTAAATGATGAATAGTGAGATGATTCATTTGGACTAAAAATGCCTTCAAAAAAGGAACATTTCTTGGTCATCTAAGTGATTTAACTGTCTAACCTGTGCAACCGTTCGGTTCTCCCATTGGATAGTTTGGCCTAGCATCTCTACGTCATTCTGAGAGGCTGAACTATCCAGCGGTGTAGAAAGATGTTTGCCTTGGGGGGCCCAGACCAGACGTGATTTCTCGACCTTCACCCCCCTTCACACAGGGGGGTCCCTAAGGATCGATGTGTGGGGAGTGTTAGACATTTCTTCCTGACAATATGGGCTACATTCCCAACAAAAAAGTGCCTCAACGCCAGTGTCAAGAAAGTTTAACTCATAAGTAAGCAGTGGCATAGCCAGGATTTCTCTCACAGGGGAGGGAGAACACAGTATGTTCTTTGATCGCCAACCTGATCAAACATTGAGGGGGCCATGGCCCCCTGGTTCCTACGCCACTGCTATCCAATGGGAAAACCAACTTCTGAAAGGGAAAATTCCCTTTACGTAATGTGAAGCCCATCATCGACGAGGGTTGCATGGGTTAGACTATATCACTTAAATGGCCAAGAAATGTTCCTTTTTTGAAGGCATTTTTAGTCCAAATGAATCATCACACTATTCATCTGA
>WURT03094178.1:0-12618 GCA_009936505.3 Holothuria glaberrima
GCAATTAAAAATGTCATTTTCGGGATCAGCATAGTCGAATACTTCGGGGTGCAAAGTTTGGAGGTGATCTGAGAGATACCCCCAGGGGGACCTTTAAAAAACCCCAAGGGCCCCGGGGGTAGTCCATGGTTTTTTAACTCGAAAACATTGAATGTCAGTGAATTGCCTCAAAACTTGCTGTAAGGGGTAATCGACCATGCTCATCACGAATATCAAGTTAGATTTGCGTATCTCATTCGTCTGAGGAGTAAGGGGGCAAAACCCCCAGGGTCCAATTTTGAATGCGCCATAATTCAAAATGGGACACCCCGATGCAAAAATAAACCTCATTTTCGTAATCAGCGCCATCGATTATACCTGACATGTTATTTTGAAGCGTTTTCATGACATGCGATTTTCCCCTGGGGTGGGGGATTGGGGTAAGGGACGTGTTCCAAAGCATTTATTGGAATGAAAAGCATTTTCCGGGGGTTTTCGGGTGCACTGATTTCAAAAATGGCATTATTTTTCCCATACCATTTATAGCTTCTTAGTTATTAGACTTTGAAAATGCCTTATATATTCCGTGTTAGGATGATTCCCCAATGTAACGCTAATTTATAACATTAGGTCCAAAATTGACTCTTGTCAGATCGTCGGAGAGCTCTCCTGGACTCCCTATCTTTTAGTGTAGTATCGTCACAAAATTTGGATAAAAATAGTCTTTTCAGCTTGAAAAACGTACAGTAGCTAGTGTGAACGGACCATGAGCATGAAATTTACAGAGCTAATAGGACTATGAATTGTCTATCTTATCTGGTCAAAATTTTGGTCCTGGGCTTTATCGTCTTGGACATAGGGCCCTTTTCTTAAGGCAACTTTAATCATGGGACCCAAAATGTTGGGAAAAAAACCCGTTTTTTCAGCTTTAGGTACCAGCAGTGTCTACTCGAAGGGGGGCACAAAAATGAAAATCACAGGGTAGATAGGTCCATGTGTGGTTATAACATATTGACGAGTTTTGGTCCTGGACCATACCGTTGTGGAGGTAGGGCCCATATACCGTAACACTAATTCGGAGGTCCATTTTCGACTTGCCTCAGTAAAAGGCCCACCGTGACCAAAGGGGGACGGGCTATGGCAGAAGTGCGTTAATATGTTATAGAACACACATGGGCGGATACTATTAAGTGCGTTTCGAGGAAGGGTCCCCTCCCCTGGCACAAGTTACAGTAAGGGCCCAAAGTTGAAAAAGCGGGTCTTCCCCTATATACAGTAACACTAATTTTGAGGTCCATTTTCGACTTGCCTCCGTAAAAGGCCCACCGTGGCCAAGGGGGAAGGGCTATGGCAAAAGTGCGTTAATATGTTATAGATGACACATGGGCGGATACTATCAAGTGTGTTTTGAGGAAGAGCCCTCCTCTCACAAGTAACAGTAAGGGCCCAAAGTTTAAAAAGCGGGTTTTTTCCCTATATCATAACTTTGTCTTCTTTGAGTCCACTTTTTTTTGACGTTAACGTAGCGTATATATCAGTGTTAACATTTTCACCCGACATTTAAGAGGTCCAATCGGAATCGTATTCTTAAATTGCACATGTTAGTAGCCTAATATTAAAGCTATATGTTTTTGAAAAGACAAAAGTCCCCTCTATACAACCATAAAAGAAATAATAGAAACATTTACTGTTGTGGGCCATGAGGGCCGGTCAAAGTCGGAGGTGTTTCCCAACATTTTCCCGACTTAGATCACGGGAACTTAAATGTTGGAAAAAACTAGTTTTTTTCAACTTTAGGTACCAGTAGTGTCTACTCGAAGGGGGGGGGGGGGCACAAACATGAAATTCACTGGGTGCATAGGCCCATGTGTGCTTTATGACAGATTGACGAGTTTTGGTCCTGGACCATGCCGTTGTGGAGATAGGGCCCACCAGCGGAGGAAAATCGAAATTTGGACCACAAATTAGTGTTAACATATACGGGAAAAACGCGTTATTGCTACTTTGCGTGCAATCAGTTACTAGTGGGAGAGGGCCACAAACATGACATTTACATGGTACATAGGACCATGACGCTTTGAAAAAGTGTCAGCATGTGGGGGTGGCCTCCCCATGCTTACGTTTCGAGGGTTGTGCAGTAACTACTCCACCTGTGAATCCTTTCATCTTATTTAAGACGCAATAGAAAACAAAGATTGGTTATTTCAGATACTGATGTCTTTAGACCATGCGGTTTATTTTTTTTTTCATTCCTTTTCCATTCCTTTTTGATTCTTTCATGATTTTTTATTTCTTCATATTTATGATGATATCTTCTGTTTCTTTAATTTAAGCAATTATTACAAAAATCACAACTGATGTCTTTAAACAACCTTCCTAGTTTTTTATTCCTTTTGAGTTGCTATTCTGTATGATTTATTCTTTGATTTCTTTATATTTATGATGACATCTTTGGTTTGTTAAATTTTAACAATTATTACATAAATCACAATTAAATTTCACAGTCTCGTAAAGTAAACAAAAAATTAAATCTTCACACCCTTCCTTTTAATAAGATATACCATTCTCAAACGTAACTGTTGCAAAGTTCCTTTGGAAAGGAGGCGCTCTTTGGCTGCTGGATAGAGATCAAGTGTGTCTCGGATCATACTCACATTTGGGGGAACACCTTCACGAAACGAAAGCCTAAACATATCCGTCATTATCACATGGTCCACCTCATCATACCGGCACCCAAATGAACACAAGGAGGAGGAGGAGGAGGTCGTAGCCTTTGAAGTTGGTGGTGTCTTGTAAAAACTTCTTGCTCCGAACCTTGGGTAAAAACAAAACTACGTCCGTCTTCTCCTTCATCTTTTTTACTTCTACAGTCACCCTACCCAGTTTTTCGAGGGATAATGCTTTTTCTTGTTTCGTTGCTTGCTTTTCCATCTTATCCAGTTCTTCTTCTTTTCCATCTTCAGCACTTCTGTCTGATAGTTCTTCGTCTTTTTCCTCTGTTTTGTTTTGGTCTTTTTCCTGTTCTTCTTCGCTTTCTTTCCCTACATCTTCATTTTCTTCGGAAGCGTCTCCCCTTTCTTCATTCTTTTCTTTTTCTTCTTCTTTCTCTTGTTCTATTACTTCTACTTCCTCCCCTTCAACTTCTACTTGTCCTTCATCAATTTCTTCCTTTTCTCCATAATTTTCTTTTTCTTTTTCTTCCTCTTGTTCCTTTTCTTCTTTTTCCTCTCCTTCAACTTCTATTTGTACTTCATTAAGTTCTTCTTTGTCTTCATCATTTTCATTTTCTTTTTCTTCCTCTTGTCCCTTTTTTTCTTTTTCGTTTTTGTCTTCTTCTTTTCTTCTTGTTTCTAGATCCTTTTCTACCTCTCTCTTTTCTTCTTCTCCTGTTTCTCCTTCTTTCTGTCTACCCGTCTCTTTCTGTGCCCCATTCTTTTCTTTTTCTCTTTTTTTCTCCCTCGTGATTTCCTCTTCCTCTTCTACTTCCTCTTCGGTGAATGTGTCCTTTACATATGGTTTTCTTTTCTGTTTCTTTCCTTTTCCTTGTTTTTTCCTGTCTTCCTTAATCATTCTCTCTAAAGCTGTTACCGTTTTCACAGCTATTGCTTCTTTAGATCTTCTATCATACCACAATCTCTGGGTTTCTACCCTGTGACCCATATGTTTGGCCAGTGATGCCATGTCATCATGACCATGCTCGTATGCCTGTAAAGTTTGAGAAATACAGAAGTGATTAAAATTACCTGTCATAATACAAGTCTAGATTGTATCTGTTAGTATATGTTATTCTGTATGTTTTACCTTTGTGACGGCGGTTTTGCGCATAAGAGTGGCTGATATGTCGTTCTTCAATCCGGCCGCCTTCCAGGCCGTACTCATGAGTCTGGCATGTCTTGAACTAGTGACACCTTCTAAAGTATCATACACCAGGAAGATGGGTCCTCCCACGTTTTCTATGCCCATGCCAGGAATGTTTGCCCTGGAAAGAAAAACAGAATTTAGGTATAAGTTTTTAAATATTTCCCACGAAGTTTGAACTGTTGGAAACCTGTGGGACATTTTTTTTTCATAATAACTTTTAAACGAATTACCTTATTTCTCCAATGAATAAGGTGATGAGTTGGTATAAGTCTTCATTAAGAGCTACTATTGCCCCACCATGAGTCGAGTAGGTTTTGGTTTTACTGATGGTCAATGTTCTTATGGTGTTTCTGTCCTTGTCGAAATGGCTCCTGGCAGTCAGGAACTTTTCCACCGTCATGCACACGATGGGGGCAGGACGGTGCCTGTTGTATATGGCAATCTCCGTCAACAAATAATTTCTGCACTGGTTGTAAAGTGTTTTCGAAACCGGCCCTTCACGGTCTTCCACAATGCAAGGCTGCTCGTACGTCTTTGGCGTATTGCGATGTTTGAAACTTCTGTGAAAGAAACATGGTCATAGGGTTATTGTTGCAGGATAGGTGGAGGAAGATCCCTGGGGACAGGCGGACATATCCAAACCCTTTCCCTTAAATATCTAAAAAATCGCACATTAGATTTGCTTTTGCACAGTTTTTATTTTTATTTTTTTTGAAAATGAAGTAATATACCACCAATACTGATAATAAATTGCCCCCCCCCCTTGGCTGGCTGGCATATTTATTACTATTTTGTCAAGTTCAAGATTAAGATTGCCCGAATGTCTTTTTTCCCTCCTAATTTGCCAGACGTTTTATTACTTTATATATTTTAAGTTGGCGATTATTATGCCAAAGTTGGTGGCCTCGTGCACCCGTGCTTATATATAAGAATTTACTTACATGTATATCGTCGCTAGAAACTTGCATGTCTGTCTCCTTCTCAAGCATCTCGAATTTTCGCGAGCAGCCTTCTTGTACGTGGTTTTCCGGATTGAACCGAGGTAGGTTTCGGCGGTTGCCTTTGCCTCTGCCGAGATCGCCTTTTCTAGATAAATAAAATTTAAAAAAATTGTCATATGTGGAAATGTAGGCGGTGACTGTGCCCGGTGTTTGGTTTCTTTCCTCTGGCATTTTCTGAAACATCTTGTTGATTGCCCTTCTGCTTACGTACTGTTTCCTTGAATACAGAAGCCAGCTGGCCATGCATTCCATGCGCTGGACATAGTCTCGTATCCCACCCTCGTCTACAGAGCCTCCCTCTGGTGTCGCCAGCCAGGCTTCCCACGACCTCATCAGTTGTTTGAATTTTTTTTTCTCACCCTGAATGTCGTCATCTTCTGAGGAAGAATCATCTGCAGAGGGTAGTAGAAAATATTCACTTTTGAATGCAATCTGAAAAAAGTTTACGTTGTTTAAGTGACCTATGTACTTCGTTAAAGAAAAATAACTTACCTGCATCTTCGTATAAGCCGCCTATCTCCTCCTCAGGAGGTCCCTCAACCTCTTCCGGGGTCACTTTTGTCCGTTTTGCTGCAATTTGAAAGGTAAATGATGAAACCATTATTAATTTTATCCCTTCATCATACATTGAGATTCCCTCTGAATTCAGCGTAATCACTTTTGCCAAGCAATATCTCTGTACTTATGTATTTGTATACCTTTTTCTCCTTCCTCCCCTATTTCCCTTCCTCTCTTTTCCCCTTTCCTTTTTCTGGACTCATCATTTCCCTCCTTTCTCATATGTCTCTCCTTGCTCCCCTCTCCTCCTTCTATGGTCTTCTCTGATGTCTCCTTTCTTATCTGTCTCTCTTTGCTCTTTTGTGCCCCCTCTTCCTCCTCGCTACCCACTGTCATCTCCACCTCGTCTCTCGTTTTGCTTTCGTTGTCGCTGTCTAACCCTAAATCCTCTTCAATCTCCCTCATCTTGTGTTTCGCTTTGCGGACCAAAGCCATTCTCTGTACCTTGGTGAGATCTTTGTGTTTTCGATAGAGATGCTTGTGTACCCAGGAAACTGGTATATCACAAACTGGGCACTTCATCACCCTGTTTCGATATTTTCGGATGGGAGATGATGCCATTTTCTTAGGCTGTGGTGACTCTTTATGTTGAGGGGGATCATCCGGGCTGCCTTGCCTCCGTTTTAGGATGTCCTTGGTAAACTCCCTGCTCAGTCTGTGATATTCTCTTAGATGGCGGCCAAGATTGACCACCATCTTATCCCTGCAACCTGGGCAAGCTTCTTTTTTCAGCTGAAAATAAACAGTAAACATGTATGAAATTAAATTGTCGTGCTGGGCATATGTTTAAAGTGATGGCATATGACGTCATACAAGCAACACTCTGCCTATCGATATTCAACGGTGAAAAAGTCAACGTAGACCAGAACGTCTGCGATTTTTAGCTGTATCATGCAAAACTAAGCAAACAGTTTTCTTTCTATTTTTGAGATTTTGCGTTTTAAACGTGACGTCATTTCCTGTGTAAAACGTCCATGGGCCTATTAATGTTTAATGGTAATAATTAATTATACATTAAACCTATACTGGGAGTTTCAGCTCTTTGCGTTGTTCCCTCGCTTTAAAACACACTGTCAAACATTGCTTCACAGAAGAAATTTTAGACACTTAAAAACAAAAATGGCCCTTCAAAAACTCCGTAGAAATGTACGTTAACGTGTGTAGGGTGTGTAGCGTTACGTTGGCCAAACCAAGCAAATTCGAAAATTGTTTTGCTACTTTCTTTGAAATATGAACAGCAACAAGACTTAGGCCTATGCCAAATTGGTCCTGAAGTTACTAAAATAAAGGTGTCTTACCCCAGTCCTCTTTGAACTTCCTCGTTCCTTCATAATTAATCAAAGATTACAGAGCACGTTGAAACGTGTTCACTCTCGATGCAGCGTACGTTGGAGAAAACGGTAGTGCAAAAGTGCCATCTAGAAATCAGTCATTAAGTCTACATCTTTCACTAAAACAGGCAACTTTGAGCTTAGCCTATATCATGATGGCAATTGCTAGACATCTGAAAATTTTACTCGTAGTAGCATATGCACACGGCAATGACCAGTGAGCACAAATAAGGTGACAGTTGTATTTACGTGCAGTGAAGTCACTTTAAAGAGGGATATATTAACGCTCATCTCTCCTCGGAAAAACCTGTTTTTTGGGCAAACTTGCGTACAACCAGTAACTAATGGGAGGGGGTCACAAGCATGGAATTCACAGTTTGCTTAAGCCCATTTCTGGTTTACAATATGTTGACGAATTTTTGTCATAGGCCCTATAATAGCGCTATTTATGGGTTACTGATTTATACATGAATAAAGACTAAAGCACGCAAGTAAGGGCGCTGAAACCATTATTTTTGAGGTCAGGAGGTCGAGTTTACCCCACCCTGACACTTTCATACCGATCGGAGAGGGTCACTCAAAGGCCCCTCCCCGCCCCCTCCCGGCCCAGGGAAGGGTGATGTAAAATTAAAAAAATGTCATTTTCAGGATCAGCATAGTCGAATACCTAGGTGTGCAAATTTTGGAGGTGATCTGAGAGATGACCCCAAGGGGGCCCTTAAAACCACGGGGGGGGGGCATGGTATTTTTTAGCTCGAAAACATCGAATCTCAGCGAATTGCCTCAAAACTTGCTGTAAGGGGTAATTGACCATGCTCATCACGAATATCAAGTTAGATTTTGCATATCTCTTTCGTCTGAGGAGTTAGGGGGCTAAACCCCCCAGGGTCCAATTTTGAATGCGCCATAGTTCAAAATGGGACACCCCGATGCAAAATAAACCTCATTTTCGTAATCAGCGCCATCGATTATACCTGACATGTTATTTTGAAGCCATTTCATGACATGCGATTTTCCCTTGGGGTGGGGGTTACGGTGGCGAACGTGTTCCAAAGCATTTATAGGAATGAAAATCATTTTCCGGGGTTTTTCGGATGCGCAGACTTCAAAAATGGCATTATTTTTCCAATATCGTTTATAGTTTCTTAGTTATTAGACTTGGAAAATGCCTTATATATTCCGTGTTAGGATGATTCCCCAATGTAACGCTAATTTGTAACATTAGGTCCAAAAATTGACTCCTGCAGATCGTCGGAGAGCTCTCCTGGACCTCCTATCTTTTTAGTGTAGTATCATCACAAAATTTGGAAAAAAATCGTCTTTTAAAATTTAAAAACATGCAGTAACTAGTATGAACGGAACATGAGCATGAAATTTACAGGGCAAATAGTTCTATGTATTGTCTATCTTATCTGGTCAAAATTTTGGTCCTGGGCTTTATCGTCTTGAACATAGGGCCCTTTTCTTAAGGCAACTTTTATCATGGGACCCCAAATGTTGGAAAAAATCCGTTTTTTCAGCTTTAGGTACCAGCAGTGTCTACTCGAAGGGGGACACAAAAATGAAAATCACAGGGTACATAGGTCCATGTGTGGTTTATACTATATTAACGAGTTTTGGTCCTGGACCATACCGTTGTGGAGGTAGGGCCCATATACCGTAACACTAATTTTGAGATCCATTTTCGACTTGCCTCCGTAAAAGGCCCACTGTAACCAGAGGGGAGGGACTATAGCAAAAATGCGTTAATATGTTATAGAACACACACGGACAGACACTCTCAAGTGTGTTTTGAGGAAAGGCCCTACTGGCACAAGTTACAGTAAGGGCCCAAAGTTGAAAAAGTGGGTTTTCCCCTATATACTGTAACACTAATTTTGAGGTCCATTTTCGACTTTCCTCCGTAAAAGGCTCACCGTGACCAAAGGGGAGGGGCTATGGCAAAAGTGCGTTAATATGTTATAGATGACACATGGGCGGATACCCTAAAGTGTGTTTTGAGGAAGGACCCCACTGGCACAAGTTACATTAAGGGCCCAAAGTTGAAAGAGCGGGTTTTCCCCATATACCGTAACACTAATTTTGAGGTCCACTTTCGACTTGCCTCCGTAAAAGGCCCACCGTGACCAGAGGGGAGGGGCTATGGCAAAGTGCGTTAATATGTTATAGAACACACATGGGCGGAGACCTTCAAGTGTGTTTTGAGGAAAGGCCCCACTGGTACAAGCTACAGTAAGGGCCCAAATTTGAAAAAGCGGGTTTTCCCCATATACTGTAACACTGTCTTCTTGGAGTCCACACGTTAACGTAACGTATATATCAATGATAACATTTTCACCCGACATTTAAGAAGTCCAATCGGAATCGTATCCTTAAATTGCACATGTTAGTAGCCTAATATTAAATCTATATGTTTTTGAATAGACAAAAGTCCCCTCTATACAACCATAAAATAAATAATAGAAATATTTACTTTTGTGGGCCATGACTGCCAGTCAAAGTTGGAGGTGTTTCCCGACATTTTCCCGACTTAGATCACGGGACCTTAAATGTTTTAGTTAACTTTAGGTACCAGTAGTGTCTACTCGAAGGGGGGCACAACCATGAAAATCACTGAGCTCAGGCTCATACATTTATGTTTTGTTAATAACATTTTGACGAGTTTTGGTCATGGGCCATACTGTTTTGGAGATAGGGCCCTCCAACAGAGGCAAGTCGAAATATGGACCACAAATTACTGTTAGCATATACGGGGAAAACGCTCCATTTCAGGTTTGAATGCATACTTAACTAGTCGGAGGGGGCAATGGACCTGAAATTCACAGGATTAGTAGGCCCATGTCTGGTCCAAATTACATTAAAGGGGATATACCATAGTTATTTCCCTTGGGCCATGGTGGGCCTTTGACACAGCTAAGTAGTAAACGGGTCCCAAATTAGTATAAGCAAATACGGGGAAAACGCGCTTTCTCAACTTTAAATGCGTACTGTAACTCGTGGGAAGAGGGCATGAACCTGAAATTCAAACGGTAGATAGGCCCAAGTGTGGTTTATTAAATGGTGAGTGGGTTTGGTCCTGGGCCATACCCTCTTAGAAATAAGACCTTCCTGCGGAGGCTAGTCAAATCCTGAGTCCACTTTGAGTCCACGTTTTTCGTCAATTCCGGTTAGGGTTTAGGGGTGGGGGAGGGTGGGAAAATATCTACCCCCATTTGTCTTTGGGGGTTTTTAGCACGCTGATTTCAAAAATCATCCTTTCTTTGTCGTAGATGTGGTGTTTCAATAAGATAATGGTAATCTGAAAATTACAAAAAATTAAATCTCATCAACAGTACCTACGGGAAGAGTATCGATGCCGGGAATCTTCCTCACTTGAAACACATGATAGGTCTCAAAAAATTAGATGTAGGCAAATGCTACGCATATACTCCCTGGAAACGTTTCCGGCAGTCTGAGAGGCGGGCTTAATTATTTTGGCAAAACATTCTTGGTAAATTAGGCCGAACTGTCGGGGACGCTCTGACTAGTGCTCCATAGGCTACTAACCAAAAGTCTGTTCAAACCTGATATAGAGACATGGGCATCATTGAATTTATTCCCTAAATATCGTTAGTTGGATGTAGGCCTACCCCCCCCCCATCAGAATTTGTGGATGGGACACAACAAAGATATCCCAGACATCTGTTATAGGGGATGGTACGTTTAAATTCGATCTTTTTAGATGGAGCCTAGTGAAAGTACACTGGGGATTTTTACCTTTGGTTTTGTTTTGAACATCATGCAAACCTTCTTTTTGATCTGAAATATCCTATAGTCCCCAGATTCTCAACTTCTTTCTATCGACCACCCGTTGTGATAAATGGAAATATTTGGAGAACCCCCAGACAGTGATTGCCGGTATGGGGGAGGGGTAAAAGGGGTGCCTTCCCCCCTTTTGAAATTTTTGAATATTTGAGAGTGCTAAGATGCATAATGGTGCATTATTATGTGATATTTGAAGTAAATTTATGTTCAAAACCTAATTTAATTTTGAAATGCTGTTTTCCTGGGTTTGAAATGCAGTTTTCCTAGGCCTGCAAGTATTTCTAGGCAAACTTGGAAATTCTTACTTTCAAATAATAATTTCCAAGTAAGCATAGCACAGTTTGATTTTGTTTCTCATTAAATTTTAATTTGAAAACGATAAGTTGTCAGATACAAACTGGCTGGTTCTGCATGAGGTCAGGAAAATATGGGTTTTTCGTTGTCGGAGTTGGCGCTGTTTTTTTTTTTTTTTGTCAAATCCAAGTGTAGTTGTATCTGTACTACTGCCTTTCATCTTTGTTAAATCGAAACGAAAAGTCTTAAGTGTATAGTCTTGGAAATCCCAAAGTAGGCTACTACTGGAATTCAGTCCTCATTCAGTGCATTGCTCAATAGCTTCCTCATGAGTCTGTAATCACGTCTTTATTTAACTATATCTCTTGTTCCATTGTTCACCAACCTCTTCGGCTTTTGCGGATCCTTATTTTATGACGGACCCCCAGCGGACCCCTTGTCCTCATGGACCCCCAGATTAATTTCACGGACCCCTAGGGGTCCGTGGACCCCAGGTTGAGTAACGTGGCTATAATCTACCAAAAATTACGTAAGCTTCGAAAACGTCGGTAAGTAAGCTTTCATTGATTTGTGCTGAGTTACTAGATTCCTATATATATTACTTACAGGCTACTCGGGGATTTCTGTGAAAATGTGTGGAAGTGGGAATAAATGGCCCTTAAATTAAAAAGTTCTGTGTGAAAAAGTAAGTCAATGGGCGCATGTCTAAAAAATTGGGGATAGTCCCCTCATTCCCTCTAAATTTCTGCCTATGACTATGCTAGTTCCAGGTTCAATCTACAAGCTATGGCTTTTTTGCATGAATTTCTGTCATACCTAAACACAGTGGCGCCGCCAGAATTTGGTGTTTGGGAGCCCCACATATGATGTCGTAATGCCACCTCAGTTACCCGCCCCCCAGTCTACGCAAATTGCACCTTTTTGAGTCCCTGCGTTTGTATACAGCAATGGGGATCCTTCCTTTGTCACTACATAAAGGTGCCGTCCTGGTTAGGGAAAGGGGGTCCCTTCCCCTTGTGAAATTTTATTAATTTAAAGTTGCTTACACTGTTAAAACACTGGGCAATTTTTTGGTTGGGTAAAACTCACTGACAATATGTTGGTCAAACTTTGCTCATGTAATGGTAAAAAAAATTCTAATCGATACATGTTTATTGCATTTTCCAATTATTGGTCAAACAGCCGACAAGCTGTCATTTAACGGTTGGGCACTTTTCGCCTTACCTACATATTGGGCAAATCGTCGGTGGCAGAGCTAAAGCACGTTGATTCGATTTTGCTTCATATTTCTTCGGATAATAAGACATGGGTTCATTGCACTAAAAATTCCTTTTGAAATCGTTGACATTTGTAAAAAAGAAATATTCTTATATTCAGTTTGGTTACAGAATTGGGCCCCTTTTTCATGAAATTTTTAAAATAGTGCTACAAACTAGCACACGTTTGTGTGAGATTCGGCAGACGTTGCTGAGCGGGAAACGTCTATCCAATGAGAGTCCAGAATATTGGGTATTCTCTTTCACGTCCGAAAAGGCATTGACTTCGACTTCTAAAATTTTTATAGCATTTCATATGATAATGCAATACTGCTTAAGTGTTACGCGACACAGCAGGAACTTCTATAATACTGGATATGGCTTGTGTTATTGATTATATATTGATGGAAGTAAAATATCGAAACACCATTTGAACCCCATTGTTTTGGATATTAATTGAAAAGTCCGACTACTGATGAAGCTCAACATCTAAAACCAAGAGCAGAAACATGTCTAGTTAAAGGTTTGAGAAAC
>WURT03094189.1:0-12617 GCA_009936505.3 Holothuria glaberrima
TAACAAAAATATTGTCACATGATTGATAGGAGCCATTCCTGAACTAGTGTACCGGGGTACACTACTTCAAATTGGGTAGACTGTATTTTCCCTTTAACGAATATTACGTGTGGTCCTTAATTGGAAACTTAAGTATACAAGGAGAGTATTCGTAATGAGAAACGGAACATATTAAAGATTAGCCATATTAAGAGTACACTGCATTTCTTAATTTCCTGACTTAATGAAAATATTCTTGAATTTTTATGAAATGATTTTAGATTTACTCGTTTTCATTCACAAACTACATATATGGAGGAGAATTGAAATGATCCACTGTTGTCAGAACTAGGTAGCAAAAACTGACCAAATACGTCCACAAAAAGGAAAATTGTAAAATTTGATGTTTCAATGAATATTAAATAACATTTAACAAATGAACAAACTAACACATCAGCAGGATGGGAAGTTAAACAACCTCGTCCTTTAATCTATGTTTGGAATAACCAACATTGTATGTGTACGTCTTGACCATGCCAAATACATCATGATAAATATTATAATTTGACCTAATTAAATATTTAAATAAATCACAATTTATCACATTATAATTCAATAATTTAGGCAGATTGAGTCTACATTCTAAGGGACTCCTTTGGACAGCTATGCAGCTTCGCTACCTTGTGAATTGTGCACAGGCGTTACCCTGGCTGACTGTGCTGTGGTGTATATAATCAAACATCGCTATGAATTCACCCACCGTTCCACTGCAAAGACTTTTGAAATGAAGGATATGGTTACAACACACTTTACGCAGAAAAGTCATATAGGCTCGTGACTAATTCACTTATAATTTGATTTCTGACGACTTTCTTTATTGTGAAATAAATTTGTCGACACTCAAAAGGTGGGGATATAATTCAAAGTAGATGTTGTCATTGCAAATATTTTCTATTGATGGTAGTCATCACTTCCAATGAAAATATTAGTTTCAAAAAATTATCCTGTATTTGGCGCTGATTATGAGATATGCTCACCCTTTGTGTGCATGCAGTACACAAAGGTGATTGTACGATGAAAGATAAACTTTTCAAAACGTTAATAATTAGTTTTAGTAATCCATTATGAAAGTAACATGAGTTTGTCAAAAAGTCTTCATTGTATCTTCAGTTGCTTGCTTGTTAATATGCATGTTTGTTCCTTCTTTCTTCATTTTTTTGTTTATTTGTTTCTTTCTTTCTTTGTTAATTTGCTTTTTGTTCTTTTTTATTGTTTATTTGCTTGTTTGTTCTTTTCGTTGTTTGTCTGAATGCGCTAAACTTAAGGTCTGGTTTATTCTCAGAAATAGAGGCTGGATAAGTTTTTTACAAGTTTTAACTTCACTTCATCCTCTGTCATCTTGAAATCGAATGTTTAAAAATTTAGAGATGAATCATGCGACACATATTTTTTTAAAGTTGTCTATTCTGTAGTTGATATATTCTTTTTCTCCGAACAATTTTTTCTATTGATCTGCTTTTCTCCACCTGGTTATATTTACTTCATAACTGCAGAGTAATTTAAAATAAACTAAGTACCGGTACTATTGGAGGATTAGTCATAACAAGCTGAAGTGTTGTTAATTTTTTTTTTTATTTCTGGTCACTAACTATTTTTTACTGTTTTTTCCTGTGTCCTGCCTTAATTCCAGTTTTGTTATCTGTTTGTATTAGGGTTTTCAGTGATTAAATAAAAAAAAATAATAAGAAAGTCTTGTATAGTAGAGATCTTCTTTAACGAAGAAAACTACGAACTAAAAAAAGTAGCAGTTGGTTTTACTTCTCCACAGGTTTCGCTGGGTCAGCTTTTGAATAATCCATTCATGTTGAGTTTTATTTCGTTAAGAGAAAGAAATTTTTGTCTTGTTAGATTTTTTTGTAGACAGGTAGATCTAAACAGCATTCCGGGGTCAAAGTACTTATCGAGTGCTTACTATGTGGCTTTTCAGACTGCGGTATGTAAATGGTGTAACTTCGATTCATGTAAACATCATTAGTGGTAAGTGTAAAAATCTGTCTTTGAAGAGTATTTAGCAATAAACGAATGTTTTGACGTTGGCAAATGCTTGGCTTAATATTTAAGCTATTTGTTTCAGGGTTAGATATTGAATGTGTCAAATGATATTTTCTAAGTATGTAGCGTTTCTAGAGCATTCTATATATTTGTTGGTTGAAGAGAGCCTACTTTACATGCAGTTCTTCACCAGTTAAAACAAGTATTACTTTCCCAATTTTTTTTTACCTTTGGCATGTTTCGTAGTTGCCACGGTATGTCACATAAAACTTATCAGAAGTAGTACAAAATGCTAAGCAAAAATGATACATCAAATTTAACATTACTAAATTAGGGAAAGTTACTAAGAAGTATAGTATACAGCAACTAGTATTGTTTGTACAACTTGTTCCTTGTAATATTTGCTATTTGTGTTCGACACTTTCTTCCCATCGTGGTTTCTATGATAGAATCCTACGGCTTGAATTCTCATAAAAAGTACTTATTCTGCACCCATTTACCCGACTAATACATATCGAACACAGAGACTAACATATGTGACAGTCAATCAACATTTTAAACTCACACCCTAGAAAAAGGTAAGAAAAAAACGGTGTTCAAATATAAACCGAATCTGATTAACAAAGGAGGGAAGTTTAATTTGATCAATAAGTTCACTATCTTTAGTCAAAAATGACCGGATGTGATTGAACAGAATCCAATTAAATCTTCAACTACATTCCAGTGCCCGGTTTTTTAGATTTTTTTTTCTTTATTTTTTTTTTAAGTATATGGTCCAAGTTTTACACATGATTTAAATAAGCCTTTCTCCTGGGAGGAAGCATAAAAAATGCTATCTTCTGAACTGCAGCTTAAACATCAGAGTTTTTTTCGTGAAAAAGATAAAGCAACTAAATTATGGCCAATCCTGCCTTTCTTTTCCAGCCATTCTCAATAACTACTTCTACAAACTTGTCAGATACATTTCCTATGATACAAAAGTCTTTCTCCACTGACGTGTAAAATTTGAAAAGGTCTCCAGTAACTTGAGGTATTAATTCACAAGACAAATGTTTCATTCATTATTCAATCATTTCTATACATGACGGTTGCTTTAACTTTTACCGACAAAAAATTGTTTTTGACCTTATTTATCATCTGTACATTTGGAGTCAAGCTTTTGGTGTGAAAAAGTTTCCAAGCTTTCAAATATCGGGATAATAATAAAAAATATTGACGTAAATACGGAAAATGGAAAGATCAAACGTTACCTTTATCGTAGGTATAAGTCACTGATTTTAAAGAGGCATCACGGTTTCTTCGATTCATCGACCATTCATAGTCTTTTCACAAGTCTGATTTTTGAAGTGACTCTTTTTAATCATACTTCCGGTTTTGGATTACAAAGCAGATCTTGGTAAATGCACTTTAAGTTCGTAACTACATCTTATAAAGTTTCGAAGTTGCAACACAAAGTCCTACAGATAAAAAACACCACATTATCCGCAGCAGCGATGTACCCTTTAAATTTAAACTTGTTCAAGTTCACATTGTCCATTAGTGAAGTAACTGATCTACTTTTACTTGAATGACACTCATATACTCCTTCTACAACTAACGATCAAATTGGGATTTCGTCGCTAAATGTCTCATATATGTTTTATCCAAGCTATGCATATATTGAGCGACAATTGCAAGTTAATTTAGTAACACATGATCATTCTTGGTGCGAGTTGTTACAAATTATTTTGTAAACGATAGACGAAGAAGATAAGAAAGAGAGTCGTAGGAGAATATTAAAATAGACGTGTTGCTTAAAGTTACAGAGGAGAAGCTTCCTTTAATAGGTATAAATTTGCAATTCAATGATGGGGGTATGGTGAGAAAGTGCATTCACATATCTTTCTGAGAATTTGAAGGTATTATTTTTGAATGGTTCTGTTCTTTTTACAGTTCCTTTCATAGAGATAATTCTCCCTCCTTGTAGGGTTGTGTTTTATTTTATAGCCACCTGCATTACATAAGAAGACTAGTTTTGCGATGAAACGTACTTTTTATCGTGAAACTCAGTGGTGATTGATGCTTATGCCACATATATAATAGATTAACCCCATCCATATATAACTGCATCTCAGTGAAGTTCAGACAGGACAGCACGAAAAGGTTAAAAAGGGCTCTTTTGGAATAAAATCAACATTTACATCTTCACCTCACATAATTGAAAAGGGAAAAGGCAATTACCTCAGTTTGAATCAGTATAATCTGGTATCCTAATTTATGAATGGTTCTATTAAATTTTGTTACAATATTTTTGTAACTGACTTGTTTCATTTGCGCAGACCCATTCCTTGATTTATATACCTAAAATATACAATCTTTATGATCTGAGATCTGGAAGGGAATTATAAGGAGATTTGTCAAATTTTGTTGATTTGTCAAAATAACTTTGGGTGACTGTTAATGTCACTTACAGAGAATATGTTTTCACTTCAACAAAAATTTTAAAACCATAAAGTTGAATTAAAATGAGCAAGGACGTTTCATTTTTCTTATCTTTTTATAAAAATTTTGCCCAAATGTGCCATCATGTTAAGTCCTTTTGTATCTGTATAGTAGTAAACTGTATTATTCAATACCTGTACCTTACGAAACACCGTGAGTGAAACTTTATAGATTAGGTGGAATTTATAAATTAATATAAATGCCTTCGTCCTTTAAATGTGATGTGGGGCCTGCACTGATGTACCATTAAAGGGAAAATGCAGTCCCCTAATTTGAATGAGTGTGCCCGTCATCCTAGTTCAGGAATGGCTCTTATCAATCATGGAACAATCTGTTATTACTCATTTGGTACATTCATCCAGAATAACTCCTTGGTTTACCTTCAATATTTAATGTTTGTATACAGAAACATAATGAAAGATGCTTGTGCGCGAAATAAGAGATTTGTAAGATTGAGCAAGCTTTTGAAAATAAACTTGGGGCGACCGCCAGCTCCCTTTAAGCTATGTAAGTTAAATCACATAAGTGAAAATTCAAGGGGCATAAGTTACGGACATTGCCCCTGACTGCCTCTACCCCCTTCCCTTGGCTACGGATGGGCTTCTAAGTGACAAGTTCCTCTTCAAAAACAAGTTTATCAAAATTACCTTCTGCCCAGCCTTTTTTAATACGCTTCACAATAAAGGAAACAATAAATAATGTTATACTGAGCAAAATCAGGCTCACTATAATAAAAGCAAAACTCCTCCTGATCTTTTTTCCTATTCAACAATAGAGGGTAATAAATTATTTTGACAGGGAATTGACCGTGTCTAAACTGCAAATAACGAGTCGAAAAAACCCAAGGTTAACAACCAGGCTTTCAGAATAAGTTGTGTTTTCCACAAAGCAGTCATTAATGTATTTTTGTTAAATAAACACTAAATTTAAGTCAATCAATATTTCAATATACTTCTTGATTGACTTTGAACAAAATAACTGTAACAGTTGGTTTACATAGCTTCTCATGTTCTCTGTCATATAATATTTATTGTTATACTTGATTTGCGTTTGGCAGTAGTATTAATTGTTAAGTTTGACAAGAAGATTTTATTATTAACTACCGTTTGTTAATTAAATACCTTCTGCTATACCTATCTATGCATGAAATCACCAAATGAATGCAGACCCCATGATCTCTGTACGGCACACCTTGTCAAGACAACATCCTTTTATTTTCATTTATATATATATATCTGTCTGTCTGTCTGTCGTCTGTCTGTCTGTCTGTTAGCAAAGCGATTGAGACAAAAGCCCCCTCCTCCATGTGCATGTTACTTACATGCAATATCCCCTGTCTTATTTTAAGGGGATGGGGGTTAGTGTTGGTTTGCATGTAACGGTGTCATTCCACAACGTAGAGCAACTATACACGCATGATAAATGTTATGTTAACATTACCATTGCACATGTCACGGGGATAAGTGCACCAACTTTTGATTTTTAATTTGATTTTCTCAATCAATACGGAGGTCAGTTCTTATATCACAAAGAGCTTGATTTCATCATTTTCAAAGTGAATTGACAAGGTTAAATATTCAAGGAAATATTTGAGACAGCCGATAAAGAAATCTTACTTGACTGTATAGTTAGGGACAGTAAAATGTTTCCAAGCTAAGTGTCAACGGTTATAATGAGAGGAGACCTTACCCTGAACGATACCTTCTCGTAATACCCCTTTTTGACAGGTTTACTTTTAAAACCTGGAGACATTACTCAGTCACGTGACGGACTTTCCTTTGTTTCTCGTGTAAATGGCGACGTTACCAACCTAGGAGACGAGCTGTGATCTCTCATTACCAAAATTAACTATTATTTTGATTTTTGTTGAGAGAAATAAGGGAATAGTAAAATTTGAAACCTTGTTTCATAAGAACAAGACTGAAACTCTGTTCGTTCTCTATAAATTCAGTTCATGAAAATACAAATGGTTTTTGTAATAATATTTAATACAAATTTATATTTCACAAAATTATTTCACTGTCATTTTTTCTTCGCCGTTTTGCTTTAATGGTGTTGAAATTTTCAGCAGATAAAAACGAAACCTACTTTGATATTTACATACTTTTAATGGGTATTATTGTGCTCGTGGTATATAAAAGTTTTATACATTTATATCAGAGATTCATGTTTATACTGTATGGAATGATAAGTATCTCATAATAAAGTAACTGAGTCACGTTTAATTCTCAAGACAAAAATGGTTAACATAGAAAGAAATAAAATGACTGGTACTTAATAATCTATTCACCCAAATTTTTAATTTTCTCAAACAATGCATGATTCAAAACTCTTGTATGCGCAAAATTTTAGGGAGAAAAGATATTACCAGAGTTTGGTTGTGAAACTGAATGTGTAAAAATAATCTCGGCTTGAAATCGAAAACTTCAACTTTGCCCATGCTTTACAGTGCAACCTGGGTCAAATAATTATTTCTTGTAAAAAGTCCATTAAATTTAAGTAGTGGACGGTAGTGGACATCAACCATGTAACGGAGACTGGTGGTTTGGTAGTATAGAAATCAAATTATAACGTATAAGATTTTAATTGAAATATTGTTTACTTGCTCAATCGCAAACAGCGCATTGAAACAAATCTGTAACAAAAATAAAGAAAAGGTACAAATTTTACAACGACTGAAAACGAGAAAATATTTTCTTAGTTCAAATGGCGTTTTGTTAATATCTATTTCATTTTTGGATAAGGACTGCATATGCTGGGTACTGAAAAATTCAGGATATGCCCATTTTATTAGACTAGCGTCTCTTTTTCCATACAGCATATTTTAGAAAGTGGTGTCTGAATTTCTTGCCATGCAGGATGGGTACTACCAATGAAAAAAATAATTCTTTGTAAAAGAACTAGTGTCAAAATCTTTAAAAATTAAAAATGGGTACTTAAAAACCCCATACCAGGAATCAAGCCGTGTATATGGCCTGGGTTGGAAACTAGGGCGAGGAGGAGATGATCCCCTTTCATTGGAGATGCTTCCTTTGCCTTTCATATTTTTACGATTTTTTTCTTTTTGATGGACCTCTTAATACCTCATATATTTATACAAATCTCGGCTATGAATGACATTAATTTTTAAACAAAACCTACATCGTCTCTAGTTTATCATGACTGGTATGTTTAGAGAATTTTTCGAGGAAATGTTTCTGATTCATACCAATTTTTCATAGCACCTTTCTTGTTTTGTCATTACCGCTATTTAATACTTAATAAGGCGTAAACTCTATATGCGAGTTACAGCAGGGATCGGCAGAAACAAAACGGTGTTTAGGTAAGGGGTTGGGAAAACTATTGATACATATTTCTTTCTAAAAAAGACAGCTAATACCATCAATCGGTGAGAAACGTCCCTTCATATTTGGTTAAAAATATGCTTCCAATAGACTGTCTGAAATGTATCTTCCCAGGCCTTACCAATTAGCAGGTTACGATAGATAAACGACTGAGGTTTATGGCCCTTTAAAGCAGCCACGATCATGAACAATTTCAGGTGGCCCTCAGTTTGAAGTAGAGTTTTGTAGGTTCTTTTTTAACCTCATTTTGTCACAGAATCTTGGTGGGTTCTGTTTTGGTCCTAGGTTCCCGCCTAGTGTGCTTGTGGCTCTTATCCGATACGATCGGACTGTCTTTCTTGGGGAGAAGCATCGGACAGCCGGGAGTTTTACAAAAGTTTAGGGCTTGTAACTGTAATTAAATCTGAAAGAAAAACTCTGATCGCAGCCAACGTCAAAGTCAGGATCAATGTGAAGGGAGGCTAAAGATGTACTGGGACCTAGAAGGACAATTTATATCATACCTATTGAAAATATTATAATGTTGAATGAAAGAATATTATCTTTCAAACGTCTGTACTAAATACCGTAAAAAATATTGTTCAATTTCCGTGACATTTCAATTTGAAACTTCGTCAAAACTTAGAAGGATACTGCAATTTTGACAAACAACACAATGGAACCTGACCGTTTGATATTTAAGTGTCCTTGTTCTTCTTTGATGTTAAGTATGCATATAGCAAGCAAGGAAATACATTATGTATCTTCTAGAAAGGATTGTGTGACATTTGACCAGGGAACTGCACTTCGTCGATTTAACTTACTCAGGTGTGGTTACCCTCACCTCAACCAAACTGGCGACAAGGTTTTCAATCATAATTAAGTAAAGCTGAAGGAATATTTTAGAGTGACACTTTTTGGAAGATATATTTTGCACATTTAAAAGTTTTCTGAAGTATTTCTCTCGTTTGTCAATAACATTTATATATTGTCTCGCAATACGTCGCTCATTATATTACTGAGGGAGTTGTTTGTGTGTAATATTTAATTGACATATAGCCCGAAGAGACGCCGAACACAGAAAAAGAAAATTTGTAACTAAACGTACCTTAGCCCCTAACCTATTTCATTGAGGGGCTGACCCCCCCCCCCACCCCTTCGTTACTCCGGTAGTACAGTGAACATTTCTGTGAGTGAAGCGGATGCTAATGAAACTGGAAACTGACCTCATCTAAAGAAACCGGTGAAAAATATTGTTACCTCTAATCAGAAGACATTCATTACTGATTTGGGTTTTTCTGAATTGATGGCGCTGTTTACCGTTTGGAGACACTTTGAATGGAGGAGCAGTTGGCTAGCTACCAAACTAATGCCCCGCAGGTGTCTATGTCAAGCATGTTACAACTTTTAACGGGAGATAGGGATAGTTGCTAAACATTTCCCGTCACCCCCCCCCCCTTTTCTCTCGAGTGAAGGGACCCCTGTTAGGTAAAACAGGCCCATCATAATTTCCTTGTTTTCAGTTCTGGTTACGTAGAAGAAAAAATGCACATGTGATTGTTTTACTGTAACCTTATCGGACCAGAAAGATCTCTGATAGTACGTAACCCTAACAGGATGGGGGAGGGGGTCCTTAAAAGGGGGTATGGTTCAAACTGTGGAAGTGTGACCGGAATTTGATTGTTTCGATTGAAGATAGGTTTCAATAGTTTTGTCCACAATTGACTTTGTTCTGTAAGTGACGTTCAAAACTGTGAAGCTTAAAGTTCGTTAACGAGAAGTATTCCGGTATGTATCTAATTGTAGAAACATTTGGGGAAAAATTTCCAAGATGCACAGAGATCTGAAACAAATTTTTCTCAAATGACAGAAGACAGACGTTCACAGAAAGCTTGTATACAGACTTAAAGGGAAAATGCAGTCCTCCAATTTAAAGAAGTATATACCCCGTCATCCTTATTCGGGAATGGCTCCTATCAATTATTGTCAATATTGTTGTTACTTCATTTATAAAATTCATTCAGAATAACTCCTAGATTTACTCTCAATATTCAATGTTTTATACAGAAACATAATGAAAGATGTGAGAAAAATAACAGGAAATTTGTAAGATTTAGAAGATTTTTTAAAATAAATTTGGGGGTCTTCTTTCTCAAACTTTTATGTCATACATATTTTGCATGTTGTATTTTCAGACAATTGGATGTTTTTCAGAGCTCATGCAATTTTTCTATTGTTTTGTTAACTGCGGCTGTGATGAAAATCTTTTTTGTGTTTGTGTCAAGAAACGAACAATACTGATTATGGCCTAAATGAAACGGTGACTTTTATAAAGTGGTATGTGTAAAACGAGTCATTGGTATTATTTTATTGACTCGATTGGAGTCATTTACTATATTCATTGTCTTTGAAAACTGGTTACATATGCTCGTAATTAGTCAGTTCACTCTTGTAAAGTGGTAACTGATCTTGACTCGTTACAACTCTTCTGCTTACTCCTATTCAGACAGGAGGGCCAATAATAAATTCAGAATTTTTCCATTGACCACTGGTTTGTGTACACTTTGTTATATATTGAATTAAGACATATATTTCTTAGTAAAAACAACACCGTTGAAGTATGGACGCAAGAGAAGACAGTTCTTAAGAGAAAGCACGAAGAATCGTGATTACGGACGTTGTGCAAGTTACATGATGACGTATGTACAAATAACCAGGTCATTTCCCATTCCAATTCCTATTCACTATTTGTGTTGTTCATGCTACACTTAAAATTATGGGTACGTATGATTCCTGAGTAGAAACTAAAAATTGACCAAGGCTGGAAAAAAATTTTACACAACATTAGTACTTTTTAACCAGTATAAAAGGGGTCATAGAACTTGCACCCCTGTACAAGAGTTACCGAACAACTCGTTTTAGACTGTAGCTGTTCAGCAAAGTCGGTTAACTGCTCCTCTATACCACGTTTCTACCGAAAGAGGGTACCCTTGCACCCTTTCATAACTAAGTCTTCTCTTCCGAAATTGGCTCAAGAAGTGATGGTACTGTTATAAAGAGCTCGCAACGGCTTAGTCTATTGTTTCAGGAGAAACGTTGTCTCAATTTTTCCCACAAACACCTAATTTTTACGCTGTTATATAAAATATCCATGCAAAGTAGGTTTAGTTCATAATGCATGACGTAAAAGGATAAAAAAAAATGCTATAGAAGGACAAATTTTTGACGCATTTCAGTAATGAGTGTAAGAAGTGTGGTAAGTCAGTGCCATCCTTTATTGCGATGACATAAACCTGTTCGCACTGTTTCTCTTATTAGATTTTTTTGGCCACGATCTATAGTTTGTTTTAGGTAGCTGTCTGGATCACTTTAAGAGGCAATAGCTCATAACTCTCTATGGATATTCTATCATATGTACAGATGTATTACCGTCAGCGCCATTCCCGACGCAGAGGTCAACGACTTTAGCATCCGGTGAAGTGAACTTTTTGCTATGGATGAAAAGTGTTGCACGAAGTCAAAATGTTGATCGTTTAATACAGGACGTGCTTAAAGTACAATCTTATACTGGTACCATCGATTTAAAAAACCCACTGCAGCAACCCATGTAAGCAAACCATAGGAATGAAATAAAGAAGGGGATATTGACAGGCTTGGTAGAGAATTGCCAAGCCATGAAATTATAAATGGCGCCGCAACTCACGTAAGAAGAGAGGGCTAAAACAAGGTTCACTACATGAATGGCAGTTGTCTTATTATTTGACTTTAAACAATTACCTGAATAGATTTAAGACACATGTTACTTACACTTCTTGGGGAAGACACTAACTATGCAGTCTTAAGGTGAAGGCAAAGAGGCACAATTAGGGTAAGTCAGGGAGGAAGTTTCTATGCTCTATCTAGGATTGGTATAAAATTTCAAGATCGAAGGAACTATTATTTACCTTTCGGCCTACACATTCTAACCTCGATCTACCAACCTCGACCTACTATATGTATATATATATATTTATATATATATATATATGGACAGAGGATCACGTGACCAATACGGTCGCCACCTTTTCGAACAAATTTAGGCTTAGCAAGATGGCCGGGCAAGTATCATTTGCCCAGTTTGACGATGAATCTGCAATATTTCAGACAAAATATAAACATGAATGGAAGAACATTTTCACAGTCCTTCATTACTTGTTGAATTTGACCTGAGCTTGCATCTTTTCGACAATATTACAAATTTCTCAGTTCTCACACAATCTGTCGATACTGAACCACTTAAGCACTTTTAAGGCCTGTATACAAGAGCAACGTTCCCAACACATTTACAAAACATTCACTTGCAACAAACCCAAAACACGCTTGTTTTCAGGTTGTTGCACAGTAGACAGGGTATGCAACAATTTCAAAAAATTTTGAAATTTTTTGGAAATGTTGCAGAAGAATTGCCATGTCAATTCTTTGAAAACATGTTGCAGGAATGTTGCATGTTTGAACCAATCCGATGTTCACTTTGTGTCAGTTTGTGTCACATGACCGGCTCAGAGTCATATTATACCGAAATGTTTTAGAATAATATAAATATGTACATATATATATATATATATTCATATATATACATATATATATTTATTTATATACATATATAGTGTGTGTGTGTGTGGGCAGAGGCTAAGTTTTCCATTCATTTCTAACATCCTCTTTCAGTGTAAGGCAAGTGCCTATGTTTGAGGAAGATGGCCTAAGGTCTTTGAGCGACTATACAGCGTTGACGAAATCATATAT
>WURT03094222.1:2277-12616 GCA_009936505.3 Holothuria glaberrima
AGTATACCAGTTGAGATGATTTCAGTCATTGACAAAATTTGCTCAAATATAAGATCAGCTGAAAACTTCTTGTTCAACGTTCCCAATTTTAATTATTAACCTTTGGGTGGATGAGTCTCTGTGGATGCTCTTATGCTTTGCAATACCCCTATCTTGGATTTGTGGTACCTTATTTGACGGGTAAACTTATGTTTTGAATCATTATCTTACTAATGGTTTAAATTTTCAGCTTTGTTTTCTTATCCCTTGCCACTTTTCACTGAATTCAAGAAAACCGAGAGTTTATATCTCCTCTCTTGCTTGTTTTGTGCTTTTTTATGATAATTTTTGAAATAATAAACAAACATTATGTGTAACTTATTAACTAAATTGGAATTTGAATCCACTTGCACTCTGTCAGTAAAACATCTTCATTTTCATGCCTTTGTGTCTTACCAGTTTCTCACTAAGTTCATCATTTAGTTGTTCATTCATTCGATTTTTGTCTTCAATTTCCTTAGATTTCTCATCATAATTGACGGCCATCTCTTCCAGGGCCTGCAGGACCTCCTTAGCCTCCTCCTTGGCCGCATCATTCTCTGCCTCTATCTGGGTCATCTGGTTCTGGAGGGCCTCATAGTCCCTGTTGATGGAGGAGAGAAGTTCCTCCTGTTCCAGCATCTGTTGTTTCAGCTTCTCTGTCAGACGAGACTGGTTATCAATTTCACTATCCTGTGAGAGTTTAGGGACACAAAATCAGATATCATGATGAAAATTCAGAAAAAGTTTTGAACAGTTGTCACGCTTTTGTATGGACTTGTATGTTAAGGGGGAAAATGGTTTCATCTTTACATGACTCAATTATGTTTATGTAGAATCTGGATACTGCTCAAAAGAACATTTTGTACCAACACTTCCAACTAAAATGTTCCTCCATGAATGTGGCAAGGTGCACCATTTCTTCTTATAATTTAATCTTGTTTGCAACTTTCTAAGCTTCTTGTTAACTTACTTACATGTAAAATTCAAGATTCTGAACTCATAGACTGGGGAAAATTTAAACTTTTTAAGACTCCAATTTTTTCAAGCAACAGACATTCTATCTTATGAAAAGTAAAGAAATACTCTAAGAGAAGACAATTTTTACTATTGATCAGAAAATATGTCATACTGAGTTGAAACTCAATTTTGTCAAAACAAAGGCCCTGATGTCTGTATGACTTTTACACATTTTTGGGTCACAAAGCTGTACATTCTGGATAATAGTCATTCTACTACTTATTTCAAGACACCTCAACCATTATGCCATAAACTGCTGTCATCCTCCCTATAAATGCAACTTTTTCTTGAACATCACTGTAGAAACAGCTACCAAACGCTACAACCTAGTCTTTTCTTTTCCTTCTCCTTTCTCTCTTCTCTATCCTTTTTATCCTTGTGTCATTTTTTTGACTTATTTCCCTTTAATTTGTTTTGTTTACTTTATTTATTCTTTTACTTGGTCACTAACTTAGATAGCAGTCTTCTGTTTTTCTAGTGTCCATCATATGTTGTCTGTAAAACTGTATCATTACTACATCGTAAACTTATTTGTAAGAACACGTATATGAAAAATAAATTGGAAATTGAAATTAAAAAAATGCAGAGAAATAAACCAAGAACAGTATAGTAAGTATCAGTATTAATTTACAATAATCGTCTGAGTCTTGGCAAAAAGACAAAATATCGACTTGCCCTGTCCCTTCCTCTCTCCCATACTAGGACAGCTGACTCCATGCCTGTGCATGACTTCAAGCAGGGGATGACTGAAACTAAAAAGTAGTTGCACATAACAGGTGCAGGAAGTTATTTGACTGAATAAATAGGTTGGGACCAGCCAGGTCACGACAAATCTAAGGCTTACCTTCTCATCAAGCTGTTCAAAGAGCTTAGCTCTTTCAGCATCCCATTTCTCCTTCTCACTCTGAGGAATACCTCCCATGTCTGGGTTCTTTGCGATGATTTCCTTGATAATTTCAGTATTGTCAACAGAACGTTCATTCTCTGGAACAGATTCCCCTATAGAGGACAACAATCACACCCAAACTTGTTTTATCTTTAGGATAACCACATATAAGTAAGGTACCAGAACAGAACAGAACAACTACTTGCCTTTCAATTCAACCAGAAAGCAGCCAGGCTTCAGCACACCTCTGTACCAAGCAATGCCACTGAAAGCTTTTGTCTAAACTAGTTTTTTGATCCCCATTTAAACTATATCAAAATTTTTTATCATCCAACTTCCATTAGCTCATTAGGTCTTTTGTAACCTGTTTACATCTTACTTTAACAACTTATCACTGATCATGATTTTTCTTAAAATCTTGAGCTTTATTGATTAATTACCTTAATGACAAAATCCCTACAGAATTTATCAAGGGTGAAGCCTGAAGATTAACTTGATGATGTAAACAACTTTTTAGGTGGATAACTTTAAAAAGAGAACCACAGAGGTCAATCAGTGCTGCTAATCTACTATACCTTACTGGAAGTAGTGAGATAGATAGGTAAGGTATTGGATTTAAAGAACAGTTTTAAAGGTGGGTCTTGGGAGAAGTTGTCTATCAGTGATCAACTCCATCAGCCTGGTGATTTGAACACCAGCAGCTATCATACTGTACGTACCAGCACGCCATCTCTGTAATTCAAGTTCCATCTTTTGTAGTTGTGCTTTCAGCTTATGATTCTTTTCCTTCTCCTTCTCGTAACGACTCTTCCATTCCTCTGCTGTGAGTTCCACATTTACCACTACAGTGTTCTTGATGGTCTTGGCTCTGTTGAGGGGAAAATGAAAAATAAACCCCATCAATGCAATGTAATAAATGATAATCAGAATCAAAAATAGAGGGAAAGCTACTTCACACTTAAAAAAGGGTAAGGGTAGGGAGTATTGCAAAGTCCTTCACAACAACTGAATTTCTCAGCAACATAAAAAACAAGTCAATCCTGGGTCTGCTTCTACTCTTTCAAATTTCCATCCAGGTGGGGGTTCCTCATAGGGGGAGGGCAACCTTTTCTCATAAATGCAATTTAACATTCCTCCCCCTTCATGCCCTTCCCCTTCCTCAATTCCCCTCCCTCCCCCTCTACAGCTACATATTCCTGCTCCCTTTCATCTGCATACTTCCAATTAAAGGGAAATATTGCTTGTTTAACAGAAAATTTTCCTATTTTTAAAACCAGTATTTATAGATGCAAAACAATAGATAATTCAAAATAAGGCCGTACCATAGCTTTCTTTTCATGAAATAAGGTTCTGACCAAAAGAAATTCAGTCATTTGCTGCTCAAGAATAATTCATTGGTCCAAACTTTCAGACATTTAAATGATGCAACTTCTGTAACTCTTGCAATGTGTTATATTTTGAGGAGATAAAGCTATCACTTTAGTTAATTGGTGAGACTGAATAGTTCAAAACTGACTAAAGCTTTTTTTGTTGTATGCCACACTGGTGCATTTTAAATGCAATATTTCCCTTTAACTTTCTATGCCATAAGAAATTGACAGATATGCATCTTGCACCTCTTCCCATTTCTCCTCTTTACCCCGGGCTCTGATCCTTTCTCCTTCCTCCCCCTTTTAACGGCCCCCACGGTACCCAAGTCCTCCCCCACAACTAACTCAAAATAATCACTTAAATACAATGCTCATCTTCCATGGTCATTACATATGGCATAGGATCACTACCAACTCACCTTTGACCAAACATAAGGGTAGATTTAGACTCTGCCTCATTGAATGAGGATGGGGAACAGCAGATAACAATGGTGGTACGTGCATTACCTCCCAGAGATTCTTGTAAAATCCTTGTCATCTTACTATCTCTGTAAGGGATGTGAGATTTCTGTCATGAAAAAAAAAGACAATCTGAAGATACATGCACACATTCTTGTACAATTCAGGCAAATGTACACAAGAGACATGCTGTATGAAACAGTGTAAATATCTTGCCTACAGAACTCTTTGATAAGAAAAACCCATACCATAATTTAATACTAAAGCTTCAACATGTTCCAGGGCTTGCAACTACTCTACTTTGTAGTAACTCCCTGCATGATGATATGCCATTTTTATGATTTCCTATGATTAAAGAATTTTGTTGCAAAAATCATGATTTTCAAGCCAAACAGGACATCTTTAATAATTGGCATAACTCCATTAGTAGGTTTAAGTGGCACATATACCAAAAAGGCATGTACCACTTTTCAGGACTGAAATTCTGCAATCTCTTACACACTGAGTCAATTTCACCTCATACTTCCACGATTTTGTTATTTCTTGAGGGCACACATTGTCTTATTCTTGAAATGTGTACCTCAATATTGACTGAAATTTAAGGAATTTTACAATTTTATGATTTCACTATTCATAGCTTGTGGGTTATTCCAGGATCTTAAAGTGCCCTTGCTATAACTTAGTAACAAGTTTTTCAATAAAGATGATATCTGTTAATACAGTAAGTAGACAGGGAACTGTAAAACAATAGATGCATCTTTATTTATGAATGACATCATAGCGGGAGAGTTACCCTTATAAAGGTGAAAAAGATTTATAACAAAAAAAATAAAATCTTAAAAATTACATCCAACACCCAATTTGTAGAATTTTCAGTCAGAAACATGTTATATCAAGAGCGGTTTGTGCCATTTACAGAAGTGGAGTGAATGTAATTCTGTTAAACGTCCAGCCGAGTTGCTATGATAGATGTGGCAAATCAGACATACAGGTTGAGCTCAAAATGTCATCACCATGACAACAACTGAATCTTAAGGACAGAAAATCTGCACATACCACATATCACTCTCACTCTCTTTTTTTAATTTACACAAGATTAATTAAGACAACAGAGCTGAAAAAATCACAACCTATCCAGACCAGCTTAAGATGAATCAACCAGCCAAACATGACACAAATATTTAATTTACGGTATAAATGTGTGGCTGGATTCAAAGGCAATCAAGTTACCTCTTCCTTGAGAGAAATAAAACCTTTCTCCCAAACTGAATCATTCTATTTTACCAGGCCTGTCTCTCCTGTTTGCAAAGAGAGGCCTGACTATGAAAAGGAAATCGGATCCAATCCACTCAACACAAGAATTCATGAAACAAAAAGAACACCAGCACACTGTCTGGGAAGCAAAAGATCTGAACATGAGTTCTAAAAATACTTTTCAAGGTGCAAAGATTTTCATACTAATAATGATCAAACTGATTGCATTTGTATTTGACTTGTTCAGTACAGAGTCAATTAGGAAGATAAATATTTTAACCTACTGTAAAAAGGAACCAGAATGCAAAAATGCATTGAGGTTTCGATGATGCATACATTTTATTCCAAATAATGCCATGTTATAAAATTTCCTTCAGTCACTGGTAAAATGCTATCTTAAGGTGTTGGTAAAATAAAGTTTTGAGTTCATATTTAATATTGGAAATTCTTGGGAAATTTTGCATTTTGACCTTTGCAGACCCCAAATGACCTTTGCCCTCCACCAAAACCAATGAGGGTTCTCTCTCTTACCAAACCACATCAACATACTAAGTATGAAATCAATCCAAGCTTCCTACCTGGAGATATCATGTCAACATTGTTTTCAGAGTTTGACCCCTGGTGACCCCAGATGGACATTGACCCCCACCAAAAACAAAAGAGTTCTTCCTCTTACCATAACACATCTACATACTACGTACAAAATCAATCCAAGCTTCCTACTTCGAGATATTGTATTAACAAGTTTTTCCGAGTTTGACCACTGGTGACCCCAGATGACCTTTGACCCCCACCAAAAACAATAGGCCCCTTCCTCTCACCCTAACGCATCTACATACTATGTATGAAACCAATCCAAGCTTCCTAACTTGAGATATCATGTTAACAAGGTTTTCAGAGTTTGACCCCTGGTGACCCCAGATGACCTTTGACCCCCGCAAAAAACAATAGGGTTCATTCTCTCACCATAATGCATCTACCTACTAAGTATGAAATAAATCGAAGCTTCCTACCCTGAGATATAGAGTTAACAATGTTTTCGGCCTTTGACCCCCGGTGACCCCAGATGACCTTTGACCCCCGCAAAAAACACTAGGATTCTTCTTCTCACCATACCCCATTTACACAAAAAGTATGAAATCAATCCAAGCTTCCTAACTTGAGATATCGTGTTAACAAGGTTTTCGGAGTTTGACCCCCAGTGACCCCAGATGACCTTTGACCCCACAAAAAACAATAGGGTTCTTCCTCTTACCATAACGCATCTTCATACTATGTATGAAATCAATCCAAGCTTCCTACCATGAGATATCATGTTAACAAGGTTTTTGGAGTTTGATCCCTGGTGACCTTAGATGACCTTTGACCCCTGCCAAAAACAATAGGGTTCTTCCTCTCAAAATGGGGCATCTATGTACCAAGTTTGAGAACTGTCAGGGTTTTCCTTCTTGAGATATCGTGTTAACAAGCAGTGTCACAAACACAAACATACACACACACACACGCAGACACATACACATGCCATCATGAATGCATAGGTTTCTCTTATCATCGAAACCAAAAAGAGGGTACAGAAAATGAAGACCAGTTAGAAATAATGTAAGGGGTGTGGTGAAACAGGGAATAGTTCTTTTTTCAGTCTGAAATGCAAGGATAAAAAAAAATTACTGCCTATTCAGAGGAAGTTGAAGCCTATCTTTCCTATGTGTATATTTTTAAATACACTGAAAAACTTCAAAGAAACCCTTCAAATTAGTTCAGTAAGCGAAAATACAATAACTTTTTCTTTGCATTATTGATTTTGTTTTTTGGTTTTTTGTTTTTTTTTTTGTATGATTTTGCTTGAAAGACTCTTTTCCTGATAACAAGGCTGACACAACACTGTACCTACACTTTAAAATAACCAACAAGTCCTTTCAAGCTAATTTACTCTATGCACATAATATTGTAAATAACTTCAAGTGGTGGTTAACATCACATACGACCATTTCCAGTGATCAATGGGACATTGAGCATTCAATTAATGAAGGCTTAAAGCACTAAACACATTTTCCTATACTGCTTTAATAAGTGACAGATTCTTTTTATACAAAATGAAGTTTCTTGTCTTTGCACGCAACTTATCACAGGAAGCCAACCTTTCCAGTCTCATCTCAATAGAACGAAATGTCTTTGATAGAGAGAGGCTTCATTTGCTCAGGAGGTGAGCAAATGGAATCTTTGATTCAGTCGCTATTTCACAGGACAAACGGCCCTGAGGGTAAACCTAAAAGATGACAAATCAGCCAATACGACAGCTGAAAGGAAAATCTGAGTGACTCATATACTGTCCTACTGTTACCTTGAAGAGGAATACACAGTGAATTGGCCAAGGACAAATATTATGTTAATAAATTTGAGTGCACTGCATCTGTGAGGCATATCACGCATTATTGCAAGCAATTAGCAGGAACAGAGCTTTTGAGCCTTTACATCAACTGAATCATTGTAGAATACAAAAAGTGCATAACATCAACTTTCTGCTGACAAATGCAGTGTACTGTGTTTTCAAAAGAAGTGAAACTTGTATGTCCATGTTAATATCCAGGTGTGTCCTTCTCTTAAATAGCTTTGACAATTTAATTGTTGATAATACTTTTAAATGGATCTGATCCCAGCTGCAAAAGTTACGGATTGCATGAGGATTTCACACTAGTGCATTGTATAATTAATAGACAGTTGTTTCATTTGAAGGTCACATGGACAGGAAATTAGTCTTTCATGCTGACAAACAGTGCTAGGAACTGTCCAGTATGTGATTAAATACATATAGTTCAAAAAAAAAATATACTTGTACAAAATCAAATTTAATTTACTCTGCATATTTTCGGCTTTCATATTTAACTACTGTACTTCAGCAAGCATATGCTGAGGCAGAATGGGGGGGGGGGGGGCAACTAAAGACATTTAATTTCACTAATAGCATGAAAACTTATGACAGCAATAGGTTTACAAAAACTGATTTATATACATAATTGTTTTCATAACTTCCAATAGGCAAGCTTAGAATAAACATAAAACGTAATTTTTTTAAGTTTGAAATATTTTTCACAGTAAAAATTACAGTGCAAAATTCATTTTACCTGGGCAAAATGACTTTGAAAAAAATGTACCACAGTCTATCTTTCTCTAACAATGTTGCTATTCAGCATATGTACTGTACACCTTAGTGATTTGCAGTAAGTAACAACCAGCATCAGGTACATTCTACAAAATCTACAACTTAATCGATCCAAAATTATGTCACATACAAATTTCATTTTTCAACGAGATTTACACAGTAAACAGGACGATTTTGAATTATTCATGTCAGCTCATCTACACAGCGGCTGTCAACAAGGATTGTACATATAAGATACTTTCCTAAATCTCAGCCTTAAATAAATGCCTGCTGTCCCCCTCCCTTCATTTACATCCCCACCCTGTCTCCCCTACAGTAGTACTATAAAGTCAGGTGCCTACCTTAAAACATTCTTTGTGACAGCATGAAAGCTCTGTATGCTTGAATAATGGAAAATGTGGCCATTATATACACCTCGATTTTGTGAAAGTTTTTAATGTTCCCAAATTTGTGGACCAACTTAACCAAGCAACCACCAACCACAGGCCTGCCACCCACTCATACTCACCCATCCCCACCAATCAACTACCCACCATTCCAATATTTAAGTATGTCCCTTTCATGAATACTATCATGTCTTTCAAACTTCTAATCTGACAAGATATGAATGAATACCATCACCACAGAGAAAGTGGAATAAGATTCAGGGAAACTGATTTCATGTCTGTACCCAAAGGTTACGATACAAGGACAATTCAACCAAGTGCAAGTAACCAAAGGCTTCCATGTAAACAGCAATAGAGCTCTCTCTTCCCAAATACCAATACAGGATATTATATTTTCAAATCTCAAAGTGGCAGTACTACAAAGCTTTAAACAATAAATCAGCTTCCATCAAATCACTCTATGAGAAAAGGTCTTTCTTCACTTTTTGTCTGCCTATTGGTTTACAGTTTGTCAATTTCTCCATGGAAAAATTCACACATTATTTCTCTTACACATATTACAAAACATGACAAACCCATGCCCACTGTCACCATTTTAATAAAGATCAGTGTTAGGGGATTCACTTGTATAACACTGTCTGTGTTCAGGAGGTAAACAGTTAAATTTTCTTTGCAAGTTCATGGTCAACTTTTATATAAGAGTACTCTAATGTTTTATCTTTCAAAACAACATTTTCAAACTGATAGACTTGTGCAGAGTATGGTGGGGTTATAGTCTACCTGAAGTCTAGAGTAACATGAATATATATATTCCAGGGGTGGGGAAGTGAATCTCATTGGTCCAACACAAATTTTCATATCTTTATTCCATTGGTGAGATATGAAATGCTAAAAATTTTTCACATAATTTTTAAAGTCAATTGAGCAATATAGTTGTGATGTCCTTTGTATAAAACTCACATAACTTGCTTTTGTATCCTTTTGATATTAAAATGCTTATATGCCCTTGAACAAATTACTGTTTTCTAGCATGTTGTTAAGAGGGGGCTGGTACAGTGAAGTCACTCTATAACAATAAGACAGTGATCATATTGGCACGATGTGTAGTGCGCAGTTATTAAGAATAAAGGAAAGACTGTAATCCACGTAGTACAAGAGTGACACCAACTATTCTGCAAGCTACCATTTTAAATTGAGCAGATAAACATTTTATATCTCAATAAAGGAATGTTCCATGAAGATATAGGAGTTGGACTATTCAGTAGTCTCTTTTAAAGGTTTGTAACATGCATTTTTTCGAAATTTTAGCCCCTACAGCAGGTATACTTGATGATATTGGACTTGTGATCTTAGGATTGCTGGTTTGACTGCTGGCTTTATTCATAAAATTGCATTCCATGGCAATTTAATTATCAATTGCCTCCTGCCACCCAAAGATAAAAGGGTGTGTGTAATTTATCAGGGTAATACACATGCAGCTACCTAGAGGAATTGTCTCTTGGATAGGTTACTGATGACCAGGGGAAATAAATATATGCTTTGCCTCTTAACAGGATTCAGTTCCCAATGATCACCCATTTAGAATAGTAAACTAGAGCACCAATGGTGCTGAAGCTCAAACGTGCAACCAGGGTCCCTTGACTTCGGTTTTTATTAGTACAAGTATCACATGACTTTAAATGACCTCACTGGCTTATGACCCAAATTTCAATTACCCTGATGGTGCCTTAACTAGTTTAAAACAATACCAAGTTTTTGAACAGGAGTACCAAAGAGTTGACATATT
>WURT03094255.1:0-17709 GCA_009936505.3 Holothuria glaberrima
GTAAGGTATTGCAAGAAAAATGGCAACTTCTGCAAAATATGTGGATGTGATTATTCTTTCTACCTCCCACTTTGAGACTAAAGAAGTAAATGACTTACACACAAAATGGTATTATCATTTTAAAATGTTTTACAAATCTGAAAATTATTTCTAAAATACAAATAACCAGCCTATGAGTGTACATATTTTGGATAAATACCAGATCTAGTTAGGGTGCAGGAAGGGGAACCCACGGGTGATGCCCTGTCGTGCCTCCCTGTAGTGCTGCCACTTCCAAAATATCTAAAACCTTGCAGTGGACTTATTGGTTTGAGGCAGAGAGGATACAAAGATGAAGACTGCAATCTTTTTTAACTTGTCTTACTCACAGAAATCATAGTGTCCTTCACTCCTACCAACTTTTTCTCGACATAATTATCTGATAAAGCAGCCAGCCACACTGATTGCAACTCTTGTCTGTGTCATTTCTCTTGCATTTGCTTGTATCTTTCATCTTAAATCAAGTGCAGCAATGCAATCAACCAAAGGAAATTACATTTTTTGAATTATAGATCGAGATGACTATAACTATTACCATGAAATAACTTTTCAAGATGACTAGATATTATTAAAATGAAAGGTGATTTCACTTCTTCTTGAGCTACAGTATACACATTCATATGAAAAAGGAGTCTTACACAGTAACAATTGTAACAATTGGTTACAAACTGAGCCGTAAAACCTCATCTAACTAACTACACAGTAGAACAGGATATTAAAGGGACTGACAGCAGGCCCATGCCAGATCACAAATAAAGGCCTGGCTCAATTTTAAGCATTTTGTTTTTAACTTTATGCTTAAGAGGCCCCCAGTATTTGTAGGCCTATGCCTACAGGCCCACCTTCACCCCTTCCCTTCCCCTCTCTGCACCATTCTTCCTGACAAGGCCTTGTTTTTTGGTGTACCTTTTAAACATTGTTCATGCAAAAAAGAATATACCTTGTTCCCATTTTGCAGTCCATCACAGATGGGTTGTCAAAGTCTCCCAGCAGGTCCTGCATTTGTACATATTCTGAGAAAGATGGTTAAGGTATTTAATGGAGATACGTACTTTAAAGCTACACCTGCATACAGTAATGCTGAAATTCCCCATCCCTAGGAATTCCACAAAGAGATATATCGAAAAAAGGTCACTATGGCTGAACTTCTCATAGAAAGAAAGAGACATAGTCTGATACTCTAAAGGCCCATTTTCCTTTCCCCAGACAGTTAAAATTCTTCCACTTAAGTTTTATACTCCAGCCCCTCCTCCATTAGAGAAATAAGTCTCTAGTACCTTCCAGACAAAGGCTTTGGCCTAATGACATATCTGTTGAGAACACTACTGAGTGTGATGGAGGCTATGCTGTTGCACATCTCACATCTCACTGACCTGCACAATTCAATCAATCACCAATAATGATTTCAAATACCAAGGTATTACAAACTGCATTTGTGATGCAAGAGTTCCTTCAAAGTTAAAAGCAATTCAGATCGATGCTGATAAACACCATCTGTTGTACAACCAAATCTGAATATATGCAGGTAGCTTGCAATACTGCAAGCTTATGTAATGTGAAAAATAAACCAACAGAGCTACACCCTTTGGTGAGACAAAATGCCTGGATTTGTCTACCAGTTTGCAGAACAAATCTAAAACTCTCCATTCATTTTTTTGCAGAATGAATCTAAAACTCTTAATTCAATTTTAAGTAGACTAGCAAAACACTAAAGTATGGCAAATGTTTACACTGCCTGCTTTGACATGCAAAGATCCAGACAAACCACAAAATTTGAGCCACTCATTTGCCCCTGGAACAACATCAGGTTTAATGAAATCCGAGCAGTATTGGTCAAATGTAAATACCTGCATGGACTTGAGAAAAACAGTATGTTGTAGGATTTGTAAGATCAATTAAAAATTCCAATACTACAAGTCTCATTCCACCCCCCTTCCCTGAAATCATCTTCTAGTTTGGACAATTGTTGACATACAAGTACCTGACTAGGCCCTATACTCTCTGTCAGGCCCATGGCCACAAGGAGATTGGGCTAGGACCATTCTAGTCAAATGCTTCCCAGCCTACTTGAGTTAGGGCCCCTTCCATATTTTAATTTATAATTTTACTGCTTAACCCCTAAATTATGGATCCATGAGGAACCTGCCACCACCATCCCCCCAAAAACCCCTGCTCCTCCAAACTTGGCCAGTTGGTGAACCAGCTCTCTCTGAGTATTACTATGAATATTATTGCAATGGTATACTATCATGGGTGGCAAAAACCCTGAAAGTCTGAGAACAATCTTATAAATTCTGAAAGGATACTCTCTGACTCTTTGGTAACCACTCCCTTATACTCTGGGATGTATGGTCTAAGGACATCTTTCGTAAGTCCTATCAAGGCTATCTGTTCTTTCTCACAAAATTTCTTCAAAATAGTTCCACACTCACCAGCTCTGAAGCTACCTGGAATGAGAAGAAATCATACATAGATATTCTTATTAAAGGAGTTTAACACTGATTGCAGTTTGGTTTGATGAATTGGGCTAATTACTCTTTGAGAAAACATTTAAACTAAACATAGTAATGGGTACGTAAGTCTTCAAAGAGAATACTGTAATTAACATGCACAAATGGGATGGCACAGACCAATTCATACCATAATTACAACATATTAACTGAAATACCTTGTGACCATGGAATAGTCTAACCAATTTCATTGGCCATGTAATGACATCTTTCCATTACTTTGCCTATATGAATATATTAATGGTAGAAAAAACTTCAGTTTTCAGTGCGATACAGGACTGGGCAGGAATGAATAAGTCATAAATCCCATCCAAGATATTGTATGCATATATCTTCTTGGAATGAACAGAACCTAGTGCATTCCACTTATATAGAGAGCATGTTCGAAATCATGTCACATGAACTTATAAGTCTTTCATCACATGTACCTTCCAGACACTACAATAGCAACATGAGAGATTTACTGTTTGTGACATTAGATGCTAAAGACTGTTGTGCTAGCCTGCAGACCATATTGCGATATTAAGCCAATGCTTTGTATCTTTCTTTAAAACAACTTTCCTGTACTTGCAATTGCCACAAGTAAAAATTCCATAATAAGGTGACCATGTTGATATCTGAAATGCCAACCATGTTAAAAGTTGGCAATTCTGAGATTACCTTGCTGAGATCATTTTGAAACCAGTGTCAAACAGTATTTCTGTGTTTCTACATTGGGCCATTTATTTTCCTTGAAAATATATGTTTTGCCCACAATTTCCCAATGGGACTATGGTAAATGCACAATTTATACTTTACACTTTCCTAAAGCAGGATGAACGAATTATCTGGATAGATTACCACATAAAATGTGTTTATTTCATCATATCTGAGTGTTTAAAATGTTAATGCTATTCACATTTGGCATTTTGCATCCATATTAGATACCGTATTTGGCCAGTTGCCTGGCTACCCTGCTCCATAAACTGACTTCCCAGAAAGACCCCTAATTCAAAACCACTTATGTAGCTTTTATTTTTAATGGCATTTGTACTTCTTCCCTAACCTGCTAATATATCAAACTCAGACGTCACTTATCTTCTTCACAATACTGTACCTTAATTAACCCATTAGCTATACTTCCAGCTTCCATGGTCCTGATTGTTACAACACATACTCCCATTGATGGATCAAAAATGTACTGAACTTTCTCCTGAATAATCAAGAAGGTCTCTTAGTAATGACACAATTAAGAAGAAACTCATTCTGTAGATGATAACACTTATTTGGTTGGATACATAGTGAGGGCCATTTTGCTAGAATGCTCCCATCAATTAGAAAATTACTGCTTTACTAGAGCAAACAGTCATTATGTGCATTTATTTATCTGCAATTACCTGAAGCAATAAAGAATGCATAGCTCCTGTTTGACCCTCACTTGTCTTAAGGTGAGGAGAGGTTATTAAGAGAGCCCGGAAAACGGCAGCAAATTAACCTGCCACGTTTCTTTCAAGAGCCACAGTAAGTAGACATAATGTTTAAGCAAGAGAGATATTTGACTCTGTCCATTTGCTCATTCCATTTTTTTTTCTTTTTCTTTTTGATTTTATGAATTGACAAATGAGGACAAAGGTAGAAACTGATATTGGCGTAAACATATCAAATCATAATTTATCAATTTTTACAGATTATGCATTTGTCTTGCAATTGATTCTAGAGTTCATTCAGAGTATTTCATCCCCTCTATAATGAGATCCTGCATGCTTGCTGCTCTTCCATGAAATTTTTCACTCCCCTCATTGACTGTTCTCTTTGTGGGTACTGTATGTATATTTCTCACAATAGGATAGATTCAAGGTTGAGGGCAAATTCTGAGAGTTCTCCATGAAGGCAGAATCAGAAAAGGTGGGGGGGAGGGGGGAGAGGAAACTTCTTTCCAGAAGAAGGCACAGCCTAGTCTTATTAAGAAAATGTCTGAAAGTCTCAAGCTCAACCATAATGGAACTCACAATGAATCCTAGATGTAACAGCTTTGTAACCTAGGATGCAGGAAGCCTTTCTTTGTGAAGGGGGAAAGGAGAGGGGGAGAGGGGGAGAGGGGGAGCAATCAACTTCGAAGAGGCACTTTCCCAAATACAACTTCCTGCTTCCAATTTCTTTCCTTTGCCATGAGGGTAATTTCATCACTTCTGGTAAAGGTAGGAAGGTAATTAGCCTCTCAGTGGCACCCCCAACCTACCTGTCCCTATACCTCTGTGTATGTAGCAGCACTCACCTCAAAGCTTTGATCACACATAACATTTGTGAGAGATATTTAAAAACACAACTCAAAATTTGAGGACGGATTTATGGCATCTAACACAACAATTAGCGACATTTTTTTCACATCCAAGCATATCTAGAACACAGGGGACACTCTCCCTGGTTGTAAAACCTGGTAGAAATGTAGCCCTGCTATGGTGAGGATAGGGTCATTAACTTCATTTTTTTTATTGAAAAAACAAATTTTTGGCATTTTAGACAAAACTGTGTTTATTGTCCAATCAATAGCAATAAACTGTACACAGAACAAAGCTTTCTCTGAAGTCAGCTTAAAGGCCAGATCATAGAAGATTACTTCAACTATATCCTTAACGTAAAATTCAAATGCCATATAAGGTCAAAATATATCTGCTGTTCATTCTATGCTTTCACATTGTATGGTTGGTTAAAATTGCTGGTGGCAACAAGTTAGAGTTTGCACCAGCCTTTAGGCTAAAAATATCCTAAATTGTGTTTATCTGTAGATTTAAAAGTTATAGTGATAGCTTGCAGCAGCTCCCTGGTGAAATATACTGCCTGAATGATGTCATAAAAGAATGGGTCTGTTTTATAACAAACCCGAAAATGTTTAAAAATGCATGTAGCATTGCAGCATGGAAGCTTCCACATAATTTCAAAATTTCCTGGTTTGAGAGTCTATGAGCTCTGATACTTGCCTCCTATTTACAAATGTATTCTATTATTACCTAAAATATCCAAGTTAAAGCCACATGGTTTGCCATAAGAAGGCCTTAAGTCTCTCTTCAATTTACTACATTTGGAATTTATTTTTGTCAAACCCATATTTAGGACTAACTACCTGTCCAGACTGAATTTTGATCATGGATTCAATTTAGCCAAAGCATTATTTATGGGGGTGTCACATTTGTTACTGGCCTATACAAATCTGATTCCTTCACTTTGGTCTGTACCCCTTCTCATCCAACCAGGTAGCCTTCTTCACATGTACAATTGACATCAGTTATCTGGCTTATTCAATTATTTTCCTCTCCACTGTTACCTAGGCAGAAGGAACATTTATCATACCACAAGAATTTCTTCCCCCAACCCTCTCTTACAGTACACATGGAATATCTATACTCCTTCTGACTCCTTCTGACTCAGTCCAGTATTCCTCTCCCATCTCCCACAAGTCCCCCCTCCTCCCACATCCCACCCCAATTACTTTTTTTTTTTTTTTTTTGCATCTGCTCTTTACTAAGACAAAAGCTGTTCCATGTCTATTGCTCTGTGTTCTCTACTCCTTCATTTTACCATGGAATTCAATTCATAGAATGTATGTATGCATGGGAAGCAGATGCTGAGGTATGGTGTCAAACTCTTACGATACCTTGTTTTGAACAAAGAAAAGCATGTAAGGAATACTGTAAAAAGGGGTGTTAAAAGCAGATATCTGGAATTATCTAACTACCTTCAAGGTTTCATATTACATTAATGCATAAAATTGTGGTTTGAAACTTCACCTACCTTCATTACCACAAAAAACTGCTTGAAGATGTTTATCAACATACCCTCAAATATAACATGTATAGATATGTACTATTAAGTTTGTGCAAGTCTCTTTTTTTTTTCTTTCCTTCTTTTACAGTTATTAATACCACTACACAAATACCTTAGACTGCTTGAGTTCACTCAATAGACTGTGAAGCTACATACCTTAAAATTTTACCAGCTTGTTTTCAACCCTGCACTTTCATGGATCCTACCACTATAAAATGGGTTACAAATTTTGTGTATTTCTTTTACAGAACAGGGTGTTAGAAATAATGAGCTAGGAATATATTTTTCAAACCTTTCCCAACACCCAAAAGCAGGTGCTTCTTAAAATGAACAGAAATATGATGTCTTCAAGGACAAATGCAATCACCACGTTGAATTCATTAGCCCTGTCTAATTTATGGGATTGTTTTAGTATATTTTCATACCTCCAAGAACATTCTGTTTATCCATGATTTGTGATATCATAATGAGTTTACATTATCTCAGAAAGTAAACTGCAGTGACAAGTACTGTATGCTAGCTAAGCAGAAGTGTCAATAGGACCCCATTGGCATTTCACTAACTATGCCTGAGGCAACCTGGAATAGTTATCACCCAGGGCAGATCCCTCCTTTGTCATCCCCTGACATGTAGACTATACCTTCCTGGGAGAGGATGTAAGGAGAGGGTGTAAGGGGTGGTGTTCCCCACACCCCATGCGAAAATTTGTGTTTGTGTATTAAAGGTGGCGTTCATAAATGCAGAAGGGTAGCACTATCTCAGGCAAAACTTTGATTATAAATTCTTGATCTTTAGTTAATGCTTCGCAACTTTTTTGGACATGGCATGCCCCCTGCCTTGCTGATACCCGAGATGGATTGTGCCCCCACCTCCTACTTGGTATGCCACCAATAACTGCATACATATACCATTTAACAGGGCAAGAAGACTTCAGCTTACCTTGATGACCAGCAATTTGAACCCAAGGGTACTTCTTTTTGAAGGACTGTACAAACGGAGACCAGTGTACCACTTTGCGAATCTTGTTCCAAGATACAGCCTGGAAATGAAAAAAAAGAAAATTACAAATTAAACTTTGCAAAAAGACAAACCATGGAGCAATGGAACAAAAGAATAAAACCTCAACCAATTAAAGGGAATAAGCAGTCGCCAAAGGTTACCTTCATTTAATTCCAAACATCAGCTAAACCTTACAAAACTTCTCTCACTTCCTTACAAATATCTTTTCATTATGTTTCTGAAGGGGCAAGGGTAAAATTAAGGTTTATGGCTGAAGCAGGAGTCACTTTCAGTCACAAAGTGTCTCCTGGTTCCCTGGTTTTTGGTGCAACCAGGAGAAACTTTAGAGAAGGTAAGCAACTATGATGATGAAATAGACACAATATGGTATGTTTAAACTTCAAGGTGATGGGCGCTACTTTTGGTTAAAAGTGGGGCCTGGTAGTATTCTTTTTAGGGTCAACGGGAGCTGTCTGGCTGGAAACTGAGCCCCAAACAGCACCTGGCACCCTGTTCATTTCATCCTTGGAAGGGGTAACATTGTTTATTTTAAGTAAAGCAAAGAGTTTATATTTTGATTGACTTTACCAAATGAGTAACAAATATTGTCACATGGTTGAAAGGAGCCATTCCTGAATTGGGTTACCTGGATACACTTATTCAAACTGAGGTGACTACATTTTCACTTCAAGGTGTTGTTTCAAAACAGCTCAAAAATTTGCCCTGCAGTACTATCACAAACAACTTGATATCCTTTGAAATTTAAAAGTTAAAATACCAGGAAAAAAATATTAGTTGCAGAATAAATCCTGCAATCATCTGTTTGTTTGAAAGTGATCATTTCTTAAGACAATCCAGAATGCAACGAAGTAACCCTGAAGGTTAAACATGAAACATCGTTTCGACTATATTATATAATACCTGATTACCTTCACAGCAGATGTCAAATATGTACTCTTTTGACGTACATACTCTAACACCTGCTAACAATGACAGAGATCATCCAATTTCACTACATTCATGAGAATAATTTTAAAGTTATCTCTCACCCATTGATTAGTTTCAATATATAAATTATATTCATACTGCAAGACAACCTTAAACTGTATAGTGTTGTCTTATGACCTGCTCACTTTAAACACAGTCCTTGGGAATTCTTCATTGAGTGAGTTTTGATCACACGCTAAAACCTGATTGACTGGGTCGCTTGAAATGCATGTTGGTAATCAGACTTGCTTTATTCCGTTTTTCTGACCTTGAATATTTATGATTTGTGTTGGTTGTGATCATTTATATGAATAGTTATAATAGTGTACGATTTTTACAGATCAACAAAGAATTTTTAGAAAGTTTGTGAATGATGGTATATATGCGTATTATGGAGCCGACATAGGTGCAAGAGTAATAGAAGTCTGCTGGGCGGGCAAAATATCTGATAGCTTTATCAATCAACTCTGACAGAAAGCTTACCTGGAGGTCTCCAGTTTTTCTACCCCTCCTAAGATTTTTGAGTCTGACCTTTGAAAATCTACTGTACAGTATCCCATAAGTCAGAAAGACAACTTTAACGGAAATATTGCGTTTGTCAGACTTTTACTGTAATTGAATCTATCCTGTTTTACCTATGATCAGGTCCCTTTCGATGAAAGAGAGGTTACTGGGGAAAAATTTCTAGCTGGTGAGCACTAATTAACAACTAGCCTTTCTGTAACAACTGACAAATTTGTTCACCCAAACAATTATGCATGCAAGACCACACCATCATCCCTGATTTGAAATCCACCAATCAAATCAATTTTTCACTTGATACGAGACAATAACAAATGCCTTCTACAGCACGTGCAAAATGCTCGTTAAATATGAAGAAACTAAGTAGAATCGTTACTAGACAGACTGCCTGTATTGAACTACAGCTAGTATACTAAGGGGGTCTTTTAACTTCCCCGGTATACAGTACCATACCAGGGAGTTATTATTTGGATAACAACTCCCTGACTATACATTGCTATCGTTACTGTAATTCAAATTGCAGCCCTTGGGCCTTAGCAGGTTGATTCTCTTCCCAAACAGTAAGATCTGAAAGACATTGGTGCTTCAGCAACTGCTACGATCGGTAATTATCCCCTATAAGCAAAAGGAAAATTTTACGAACCTGTGATGCCACTCTTCAAAAAATTATGTTCAAGTAGTATTCCTCAAATAAACAACATGTTGGTACCGTTATGCACACAATGTGCCACGGACCTCAGATATACTGTAGTGCTTCCATATGAATAGCATACGGGGAGATGGTACTCAGTCTCCCTGGGTGGGCTGCAATATCCCACAGTACAGCACAGACTGTACGGAAACTGGTGGTTGTTTGTTGTAAGCAGGAAGGACAGGCAGGCAGGGTCATGGGAAGTGCTTTGGGTAAGCAAGGTCAACATACATTGCATAATGAGTGTAAATGTGACCGAGCATAACACTCTTCCTAAATGAACATGCAGAGCGAACTTGCATGTGGGCGAGGCTTATCTGTTCAAAAATGAGCCGGTACAACAAGGAAATTTTTGCTTCTTTTTGTCCATATTTCACGAGATATGTGTTAATTTGCTGCAAGTTATTTGTGATTCATGTTTAGAAAGGGGAATAGACCACAGTGGAATTACACTGGTGTCACTTTATGATATTTTTTCAAATGCAATATTTCCCTTTAAGTACCAGGACACTTTTATCACAAGCTTATAGGTGTTTCTCAAAATGTGAGTAAGTATGATCACAGTAACAAAAGTTAAAATGTCTCAAAATTTAAAGGGGATATGGCATTCTCTAAAACCAGTTGAAGCAACTCTCTGCATATTTAGGAATTAAGCCCTAGAGTTTCTAAATACAGTTGATAAAGTACTTTGACTGACATTCATTCAAACAATACAGTTTCACTCTGGTTGGTCAAGAATGACTTGTACAATCAATTGTTCCCAATTAGCTCACACACACTGTGTTTGACAATACTGCTTATTGATTTTAACTCAGTGCAGGCTGCTACTGTGGCTCTGTCTTAAAGGTGTACTAGACAAGAGGTTTGGTTTAAATTAGGAGAGGGGCTAGAAGTTTACTTAGTAGGGAGAACTGTTTCTGACTGGGGTTGATAAGAAAGCCTAGCACCAAAAGTTGTGTACAGTGTGTACACATTCAGCATTCACCTTGACAGCTAAGAGTAATTTATCACATTCTCAGTGCATGAATGTGATTTATGACATGCCATTCTTGAATTCTACACAACTCAGAGAGATCACAAATAAATGCATTAATGAATCCTGTAAAATGAAAAAGCCACAGTCTATTGCAGTAAAGGCTATTAAATTCATACCTAGAATATATCCTGACAGTAAAATATAAACAATCAAAATATAGCATGAACACAGCAAGTGGTAGGGATGTTTTGATCGCACAGTACATTAAAGGCTATACATCTGGAATATGAACAGGCCTTCAGTTTAGATGAAATACATAGCTGATTACATGCTCACCATAATTGGCTGACTGGATGAAAATGCTAAACATGTATGGAAATCCATTCTCTACTATCCAATGTGCGAAAAATCACACCACATCTCCCTTGTTTTCTATCACCGGCCCAAAGTAAATTAGTTAGTGCACAACAGTCTCCTAAACACTTCTGAATTACTGTACATTTCCATTTTGTGTTCTAGGAAATGTCCCTGACGTCTATTCGAAAGAGGAACCACAAACTGTACCAACCCTGTATTTATATACAGCATCATATGTTACCACATCAACATAGTATATGGGATTTCCTATTTAATTTGGTGACATGATGTCACCAGGCAGTTCTTCCTCACTTAGCAACCAAAAGCCTTTAATGCTTTGTGTTTATAGTTTCCTTTTTGTATTCATGTTTCAACTAAAGGAGACTGAGACAGGAAGGACATGTTGACCTTATGGTAAATCACAACTTGCAAAACAAATACCTTCCTTTCTTTCCTTGAGCTGTCACAGTGTGCAATTATCATATTAACAAATCATGAGTTTTTAAAACACTGACAGGAAAATCTCGGAAAGCTTGCTTTATGACGTCAATTGCACACACTGAAATTGAACGTGATGTCATGTAAGCAGGTCAGGATTGCCAAGATTTTCTTGCAGCATCATTGTTGCTCAGTATTAACATGTACTAAACAATAGTACAGGTACTCCACTTATTGGGACAAATGAGTATTTATTGGCAACTTGGTATTTATTTCCTCTTTGTGTCAACAGATACCTCCTCAAATTCATCTTCTTACAAATTCTATCAATGACAAATACTTTTATAATAAACAAAATTGTCTCTTCAAGTCTACCTGTATGTCTCTCTCCCCCTTGATCCCCTAACCCCAACCCCCCTCCCCTCCTCCCCCCTCCCAAAAAAAGATGTGCTCCTTTTTCCAAGTTCCATCCTTTCCCCCTATTTATCAAAAACTGTTCTTTTAACACAAAGCTTGCCCACTGGAAAATCTTAACAATACCTCTTTCCTCTGTCCTCATTTCTCTGCCTTCATCCCATACTTCCCTTTAACCATCCCCCACTCCCTTAATTTTCCCTCATCTGGCTGAGGTAGCTCTACACATTTACGAATTAAAACAGAGAAGATTTCCAACTCCAAATCCCAAATCTAAACATGTTTTTGCAGCTGTTGGTTTTCCCACTATTTTTTTTTTTTGCACATGAACTCTTTCACTTAATATTTTTTCTCTCTCCCATTCAACCTGTTACATAGCGCTTTAACTATAGAAGGATATGCTATTCAGTATAGCATCGCAGATGTACAGTAGACACTGCCTTTTGTAACTTACATTCAAGTCATACAAAGAACCACACTAGGAAGTATACACAGCCAACAACTCAAGCACTGATAATATTCTGTGTAACCTAGCTTCCTCTATGAGCATATATATCACACTATACCAGCTAAACTGAAATTGAACCGACGCACCTACAGTAGAGCAGGATGCTGAACTCCATTGATCTCGTTCCAAATGTTGTGATGTCATAACTGAGGTTCTAAGGTTCTTTACACTCAATATGACATTCATCATGAAGTCATAGGCTACAAATTGAGTTAACAGGTGTTAACAATGGCACCAATATAGGCTACATCAAAGGCAATGTACTGCTACGATGAACATACCAGGATGTTTAGTTTTCTCAATGTTCTACAGTTCTTGACGACATGTTTCCCAAATTGTCATTACAATACGAAGATAAAGGGAACACCCATTTCAAATATGTTTAATCAAAGACATATGTTTGTTAAGAGGGAATTACGGTATTGAATGCACCAACATGGCATACAAAGAAAATTGAGAACCCTTTATATCAAACCATTCAGTATCACCAATAAACCCCAGCAATAGCTTTATTGCCTCAAACATTATACATAACAAGTGTTACAGAAGGTGCATCATTTGAATTTTAAAGTTTAGGCCAGCAAACAATTTTAAACAACAAATACTGTAACTACATTTCTCTCTGTGAGAACTTTTATTTTTTGAAAAGACAGCTAAGGCACTGCCTTATTTTGGATTATCTATGATCCTTTACCTGTAAATATTGGTTTTAATTTTGTGTACAATGAATGCAATATTTCCCTAAAACCTTTGGCTACATATTAATACATTGTCCTCAGCCATTGGGTGTGGTCTCGGGAAAACCCTATGCCAGGCTATGAAAAGGCCCTGCAAAGAATTATCAGTCTGCCATCCACTGGGAAATAATGCACGACTGAGATAGCCAGAGGTAACCATATGTCTGTGAAGAGGATTATATTTGTGCAGTGGGGATAATACAAGCTTGTAGAGGATTCTTTTTACATATACTGTATATCCAATAGGTTCCTAACACAAACAACATGGTGGGATACATCCCAATTACAGGAACAATATTCAAATGTAAAAACAACAGCGTTTCATTATCCCACAATGCTGATAATGAATAGGTTAATAGTTGAGGGGACAAAAAATGTATAGGAAGCAGGGAGGGGGCAGTCTGGATATAGGGGGAAAGGGATCTGAATCATGTCAATGCCTCCCACATTTTACAGAAAAAACCCTAATACCATTCTTTTGAAGCTTCCTACACCAATGGAGATATATCTTGGAAAAGATTCATACTTCAGAAAATGAATAGAACAGGGTTCCCAGCATTTCATGAAAACAAAATTCCCTGAGTTTTCCCTGATTTTTCTCTGAGTAAATCCGGAAATTCCAGGAGATATTTCGGTCACATCAAATGCTCAGGACATGGTGCGGACACATGAGCATGGTGTGCTGCTCCCGACAGCTCTGGAGGCAAGGGGCGCCTAAATCCCTTTTGGCTTTTTAGTTTTTGGAAAACAGTTACTGTACATTCAGAGATCACAGTAATATGTCTGTCTATTGTGTACTGTAGTCTCTGATACATGCATACAGCAATCATTCCTACTGTATAACATCTGGTACTTAAAAACCACCACAGAGAGGAAACATGTAAATTTATGTATGTTCCACTACAGAAGCAGAAACTGGACTAGTTGACACAAATTTAAAATACTAACATTAGGGCCTAATACATGCACGTACACGTTAAAATCTCAGAAAGATCATCTTTTAGTCAACTATGTTCAAATTCCCTGAGTTTTCCTTGATATTTGCGGTTTTTCTCAAATCCCCTGAGTTTTCCCTGTCTGGAAAATGTAAAATTATTTTCCAGGTTTTCCCTGATTTCCAGACAAGCTGCGAACCCTGTGCACTGCTGATTCTGCCAAAGTCTCTAGCCTACCATGTGTACAATTATACGTGCAGAAAGGCCTAGCAGTACAGCTGCATGCATGGCTCAGTATTGTGCACATATGGGTCAACATCAGTACTGAAGAGGAAGGGGTTTACACAGTGCATATCCTGTAATTTCCAAAACCTCCCTCACCCTTCCTTACCATTGACTGCCCTTGGGATACTTTAGGCTATAATTTATGTTTAGTTTGACAAACAAGTGAGACAAACAGGAGGAATACTTGAATATTTTGCAATATATCCTTGATTTAATTGCATAATGGAAGCTCCTTGGGGTCGTTGGGGATATATTAGGATTACTTTTTCTCCACAATAATTTAAGCATGTACAGCTTCCTATGATCAATAGCTGCAATGACACTTAAGAAGTCATCAATGAAGAGTTTGAAATCTACATGAATTTTCAGTCATGATTTTGAGTCTGGGAGCTCCACTAGGAACCAAGCTCCCAAGATTCCTGCAATGACATTAATCTATCCAGGGAGCTTCCATTCAGAGTGGTAGCTCCCTGATCCATTTACCTGACACAATATCACTGTACTTCATAACTCTGTTCTAGAATTCACTTGAGGTTAATATTGCAAGAGAGGTGATTTGGTCCTTTGGTCCACATGAAGTACTCCTCAAATGCTACTGTATTAAACTTTAAAACTTGAAAATCATGAACACTGTCACTGGGAATCTGTACTTTGAAATTTTCACTGAAAGTTATATTGGACTAATTATCCCTACATTTACTTTAAAAGGGGCACCTCTCAAGTAGAAAATAAGCAAATACTTTGAATAGCTCGAAGTATAAAAGCAGAATGCAGACTCATGTTACCTCAACCGATACACCTCTCCTTCAATTGTTTTACTCCAATCATCACATCTAATCACCCCCTCAAGCAAAAATACCCCACAGGCAAACTGAGAGTCAAAGGGATTCCTGCATGATTTCTTTTTTTTTTTTTTTCCTTTTGTTTTCTATTTTTCTCTCATTCTTCCTCTTTTTGGGGGGCATAAATTACATTCACATTTTATATTATATTAATACCAACAAGGAAGAAATCAATTTCTATTATAGTTTGCATGCGCAGAAAAGGTTGCAGGTGATACTGCATTCTTTAAGGTTCACCAAACATCACCTCCTGACATTTAAAATCCAGGGACAAACAGAACCCACTCAGACTATTTTGAGTTCCTGTGAGATACTGTTCCACTGCCTCATGTAAAGTCCAGGCTTAGTTCAAGAGCACAATCCTGTATCAAGTATCCTTTATATGTACAAGGAACAACCTTAAAGTTAAAACTGCATATTTATGCTAGTACAAACAGGGTTCCTGGCAATCTGAGGGGCATGTGACTTTATGAATGTTACTTTACGGACAAAATATGGGTACAAAGAGATGGGGGATGTACCGCGGCATAGGGCAGAGACTGGAGGTATAGGATATTTAAATCCTTTGAAAATGTTATATTTTCTTCATACTGAAAAATCTCTGCAGTGGAAAATAGATACTTGAGTGAAATCATGGAGTAGCTTACTAGCTCCATGTTGAAATTCATGGAAAGCATATAATGTATCCAGAGCATGATAGAACTATAAGATGAAAATTTAACTATTAGTGCTTCATTTTAGGAGCTCACTCCCGATGGAAAAAAGTCATTAACTCTTTTAAATGAAAAACATGATGACACTGACTGTGACCAAGATTGGTACTAGAGTACTAGACCCTACTGTACAAACTGCTCACTGCTCATGAAGACTCAAGATCTCTTTCAATGGCTGCTTGCCTAATTCACAACTAGTCTGCATAATTAGATCACATATTCAGTGTTAAAATCCTCCAAGTAAAATAGTAGTGTTGATTTTTAAAATGTAATCTTCAAGCTATCAATTTTGTGTGGACAAGATGGCGGACATAGGGGGCACGGTTCTAAAACTACTTTAGGTAGTGCGCGAAGCGCGAAATAATGCAAATAAGATGTAGCAACTAAGGGGTAAGTATATGTCTGCGAAGTGAATCTTACATATTACTTTACGTCTAACTTGAAAAGTGTAATCTGCCATATTGTGCCCATATATCTCACACAGATGTAAGTGAAGTAAAGGTCCATTTCCTGAAACCTGTTGTTACCCTGGGGGAGGGGACTAAAGGAAGGGCTTCCCATTGAGAAAAATTCATATCAGGAGGCCTAGGTGCAAAGAGGTGCTATCTTTTTCTCTTTTTCAAGAATTTTCATGCAGTAGAAATTTACATTTTTTTGTCAAAAGACTAAAAAAGAAAACAAAAACCCAAAACACTACCCACCCTTGACAATTTCACCACTTCTGCAAAAATTTTTGTCTAGCAAAATGGATTTCCTGAAAATTTTGCTAAAGACTTCCAATTTCTGGAAATCAGGAAATTTCCTTAACTCTTACATCTTTGTTCTCATATCTTTTTAAAGTACTTACAGCCAGGCTCTACAATTTGCAAAACCTAATCAGTGCCTTTTTCCTTGTGTCCCACATATGCACATGATAAAAATCACAATAAGTGATAAAATTAGGCTGTACTTGAGTATTAAGCTGGGTGTACTGCATGGGTGGTGACATTCAAAATTTCTCTTTAAAATTGTTGGCAGAATATAAAACTATATTTATACCTTCATCAAATAAGACACATTAGCAAAATGATACTTTTAAGCTTGAACAATGACATAAAATTCTTGACAGTATCAACTGCTGCCTCATATTATCTTTACAAGAACTAAATACAGTATAACCTATACACTTGTTTCACTTCACAGCACTCCACTGCATACATACCCTGCTGATAATATATCACTGTCTCTATACCACAGATAGCCATCTGGCATCTCTTGTCACTGCTGTTAACAAGTTCTCTTCAGATTATGGGAGTGTGGCAGGGTTTAAAAGTTATACGTTGAAATGTAAGCAGGTTCGTGTAAGAAAACTGTTGGCCAGAAACAATTTTAAGCAACAACTAAACATTACAAATTTCATTTCATTTCTCTTAGGAGAATCTCCTATGCTGTTTCCAGAACATTGATAGTGTACACTATTTGGCAAACCAAGGAGTTATGCCTATTCTGCATGAATTTAACAAAGAAGTGACAATGTATTTTCATGTGATTAAAAAAAAATCATTCATCAATAAAAAAATATCAGGGTACACAAATTTAAGTGGGGTTTCTGAATTTGCCTTAAATACTCAAACAGTTTGTAGTGCATTCTTCTTCAATCAGTCTGGCAAATTTTGTACAGCTCATCTGTGAATCGGTTGGGTGGCACAATGACAATATTTATACATTCCATGCACTGAAGAGCTGTTAAATATTTGTAAATAAAGAAATCTACAGATCTGGCAATGTTATATGATCAAACATGGTGTAAAAAAGAATTACAGCACACATATTTATCAACCAACCATTTTGTTGAAGAACTGGGAACCAAATCTTAACCACTTGAAATATTGGGTCACTGAACTGCTAATTTTGTCTTTGCAGCAGGTCAATGAATGTCTCAAAAATGATGCATTCATCAAGGTTCGATAAATCCA
>WURT03094255.1:20261-31001 GCA_009936505.3 Holothuria glaberrima
ATTTGTAGTATTTGTATTTCACCAGAACTGTCCCAAAATTTGAGAAATTTCAGTGTTCTTTGTCTAATATCCAGGAAAAAAATAATTTTGGAATATCTTCAATGGTTGGGAACTTCAAAATTTTGAAGGGGTATATTATTTTACGATTCAAATCAGAAAGACCAATATCCTTTTTTCTCTTTATTTTCCCCCTTTCTTTTAAACCTTACCTATGGTCTCAGTTTCACCTTTGCTTATGAATGCCTGTTTAAACCACTACAACAAATGCTGCAGGAAGCATTCTTAAAAATTTCAGGAAATCACCATCAAATTTCAGGAAATTTGAAACTCTTATTTCAGGATTGCCTTTTTTCTTTTGAGATGGGAAACTCTATGCCAATGGGAACCTCATAAATTCTAATACCTCAGGTTTATGAAACAGAGATCTGCAAAAGCCATGTTGATTTCAGGTCAAATAAGGGAAAAAAAATAACCATTTCATGACAGCAGTACTTTCTTTTTGGAATCATTATTCAAGTTAATAGTATGATTGCCTGCCAATCAGGATAATCTTTCAAGGCGGATAGTTTTTGCCGAACCTTTCCTTTTAAAATGTCTTCATGAATATACTTGTTGGTAGGATAATCTTTGCCTTAGAATTGCAGGCAATTATGGAAATACATGTAAATAGGAGGTGAGAGAGGAGCGACATAGACTTTATATAATTTACAGCTTCTCTCTGCAAGGACTCTTTAATTAGAATGTCTGTATGTAGTGGTTCTAATGGCAATCTTTTCTTGCTCAAAGGTACAACAAAAAAACAACCCCGAAAAAATGCTACCCCCTCCTTAAAAAATACCAAAAAATTTAACTATACTTTCAATAATTCATGAGTGTGAACATTTTGCATTCTTAGTTGACATGTAAATGTCCCTACTAAACCAAAGTATTGAGACTATCACATTTTGTCCTTAAAGGGCTTTATTGAGTTGGTTCACAAAATTCATGATTTTTTCACAACTGTTGAGATTCAATCACATCTTGATGGTACATGATCCAACTAAGAGATTCAGTCCAGCTGACTCACAACTGAAATGGTAATGCCAGGGTCATTAATGATTAAAATCACTTATTACAAATCCGTGACCAGACACTTTTTACAATTATGTAGCAATCACATACAATCCCTTTCCACAAAACTACAGTTTCTCACATTTTTGTTAACTGTAGGAAGTGAAACATGCATTGTCTCTTCACAAAAATAGTAGATGTCAACTCAATGAGCTGCTTTAAAAGATTTACTGTTGTCTAGAGTGATGAAAAAGACCCCCCAGAGAATCATTAAGCTGTTCAGGTATTCAGGGTTCCTACCTGAACAAACAATTAGCACTGGACTTAAACAAGAATTGACAGTGCACCTATTACAGGAGGGGCAGACTTAATAGGCTGCAACAGCTCAGCACTGCAAGGTTGGTGTTCAGATGACTGCCAGAAGCTAAACCACTTAACTTTTCATTGGCAGCTGATGCAACCAATTTTAGGCTTAGCAAATGCCATTTCTGGCAATCTGGAAGGCTTCTTTTGCCCCCCCCCCCAAAAAAAAATTCCTTGCTCCTCAACATGCCAACTAATAGTGATGCTCTGATGAGATGGTGTCAAGTGTATTACTGTAGCCTCTACTAGAAGGTTGCAAAGATGACCAAGGTCGAAACTGGGTTCACCAACACAAAACATTGCAATATGATGGTATAACACCATACCTTGTCACAAATGTTTTGTTGCAGAAGTAACTACATATAATTGCTGGTTGGGCTTGGAGGACTCCATCATTATTGGAGTCAGATGCCTGCAGCCCTATTAGTGGCAACCGTGAAGAAGTTCTGACTCCTACAATGACAACTGATGAAGGAATATAATACCTCAACAGCCATAAAGTTAGATGGGATTTAATGACACACCAACACGAAAGTGTTATATAGTGTCACCTAGAAGAGAAAATGCAATGGTAGGGTAAAATTAACTAAAAAGAGGGTAAAGATGGGGTAAAATTCCATTAAAAGTCTAGACAAAGGCAAATGTGGGAATCAAGTAAAAAATTCCTATAAAGGTTACTTTCCTTGAAAAAGCCCAGAATGAGAGAAGGGTCTGTCTGCTCAAATATAAATGTCTTCAGGTTTGGCGCAGTGTAGTACTTCTGTCGAATATGGGAGTATTCATAACAGTCAATGAGAATGCATGTGACTGACAGTGACAGCACAATCACAGGGGATACAATAAGGTCTCTCATCCCCGTGGAGTAAATAGGCATGGGTAAGGTACCAGTGTGACCGATGGGAACTCTAGTTAGAACTATGTCGTCTCTCCGTTTACTGAGGGTTGCATTACCCCCAGTCCTGACTGTTGGTTTTACTCGCTATAATTTGTTCTCGGGGAAGGAATCCCACAGTTCTTGCCATTTCAATTTCACATAGCAACTGATGTTAGGGCGGTAGTCAATGTGTCAACAGCCATAAACGGTCAACTACAAAAAGCCTTACAATAGACTTTACGCATATGATATCACAGAGCAAAAAGCGCTCCCTCTTTTGAAGGAAAGCATGTACCATTGCAAGGTACACCCACAAATGTACAGCTGATTGTCTACCAATTGGACAGTGGACGGATAGTCTGATATGTGTGTAAGTCTACTACACCATGCTTAGCAAAGTCTACTGTGTGCATACCACATGCTTCATTGTTTTCTTCCAAAATGATGTGTGATGTTAATGCATACGGTCTATAGGCCTATGTGTAAGTATATCATGCAGAAAAAGTGGCTTGAAACACTGAATGTGTAATTCTCAACAGCTGAGGTGCCTAACTGACACTGTCAGTAAATTCAGGCCAAGTGAAGGGGGAACTTACCACTGAATGGAGAAAAAGATCAGAAGAGAATGTTGCGTTATAAAACTTTGTTAGCAAATGTGAAATAACACAAGTGACTGTAAAATATCATGATTTCTGTGCACATTTTGACAGTATTGAAAGAAATTCAGGAGTTGCAATTAATAGACTCCCCCACCAGGAGTCAAAACCCTGAAGAAGAGTCTAAAGCCATTTGCCCATTGCACCTTACGTGTCACTAAACATCACTATGCACATAAGCAAAAAATCCCAGGAAGGATAGGGGGCCAACATCCCCCTCCCCCAAACTTTTTGATGACTTGTCACATTGATGGTAACTTTTTCAAAACACACTTCACTTCAGGTCCTTTCCCTTCTCTCACTTCCACCCCTTGCCCTATCCTTTTCAGACAAATCTCCACTAACTGACTGCATTAGACAACATCCCAACTGGGACTAGGGACACAAGTTTGTCAGTGTCCCATGGGCTTGTAGAAAAGCTTCAGAAATTTGGAGCCCTGATCTACTTGGTCACTAGGGCCTAACCCAGCAGTCTACATTGTTGTACTTCAACACATTTTGTGATGAACTTATGTGTCATACAACAAGCTCATGTTGCAATGGATTTCTCTTGCTAATTATAGAGCTCATACAAACTTAAAAATTACACTATGATCCCTTTGCACATGCATTACATTTATAGCATCAGTGTATTATTAAAACATTTACCACTCAACTATTACAAACATTAATGCTTCCCTAAGGCAATCAGATTTAACTTTAAATGAAGATTTAATAAAACCCCCCTTACCGACTGAAATGCTTTAGCTTCCTTCAAGCACGGAGGACAAGTGCACCCAAATTCCGTCTCTTCGTCAGAAGTGGAACTATCACTTTCATTGTTTTTGAATCTCTTTGTGTTGATAACCTTTTTAGTTGCAACGACTGCCACCCCATTTGAATTTTCTGAGCAGCACGGGGAGGACATTTTTATTGCGAAGTTGCTCATGGCTCTCTAACTTTGTGCAGCACAGTATTTGCATGTATGTGCAATAAGTCCGCACCGATTTCAAACACAACTGTCCTATGGGTAAACGGTCAATACCAGCAAGGCAGTATTAAATCTCAGCTCGACGATTAATCCACAGTCAAACTGCAGCCATGTATAACAATTCAATCCATCAAAAGCCTCAAGGATGTAGCTCAGAGTTGGCCAGGCCTGGTACTGGAAATGAAAGTAGTGCCATATACCTTAGCTAAAATGCATGCACTTAGCATGAACTGAGTATTATCTAAAATGCATGCACTTAGCTTGAAATGAGTATTTAATATCTCTAGAAAATTTCTCAAATACCAGCTACATAGAAGAACAGCAGATTTTATTCTGAATTGTGTAACTCCAGCTCCTGGGGTTTATTCCAGAAGGACACATCCTGACAGTCCTTCCACAAAAGTACCGATAGAGCAATCAAATGTAAAAGAAAAAAATTACAGCACAGATGTGTGGGTACACAAGCACCACTACAGAAGGAAAGCTACATTCAATCTCTAATATACCACATGATCCTTCACACTGAGTATTATTACTGAATTGTTCCTGTTTTAATGCTTGGTACACACAAACATATGTGAGCCAAACAGACTATGCCAATGCCGCTGTACACATGCACAGCTGTATAGCATTTGTTGCAGTCTACGGCCTGCAGTAAGTATAACTGAAGCTCTCCAGCAGGTCTCTTTGATCTCCAAACTGTGTGTTGGAGGAGAGAGACTGGCTGTTGGGTTGCACTCTTTATTGATTGCTTTGTCAAAAGTTCACAAATCAACGCACTGAGCCACTTCTGATGGTTGTACCGTGACATTTATCTTTGAGCTTAAAAAATATCCGGGAGAGATTTTATGTAAGATACATGCAGTGTGTGATAGCCATTGGATTACTGTGTCCACACTGTTCAAACACAACAACCGATAAAGTCAAGTATGACTTATGGCCTGGTGTTGCATATAACAACTGGTATCCACTGCTATATGAAGATATGAATCCAAGCTTTTACTTTTTCAAAATTCAGCTGCTTCCATTTTCTACCAGTACGCTGCTGTTCTTCAGGAATCGATGAAGTGAGAATGCAGACATATTTCCCTATATACACTTTGAAACTGTGAAGTGTTGAAAATTCACACAGCTAGTACTTGGCCGCAAAACTAAAAAAGTTGTGTGCAATGAATACTCTACATTGAAACACCCACTCTTGCTCAGCCCACTCACAACTTCCTGGGATATAAAGTTTGGCATGGATTTGACCTTGCAAACAATTCAAGTATATAGTTCTAAAGAAATAACACACAGGCCTGGTAATCAGACTTGTATTAAACAAACTTGAAAAAGAATGAAGTATGACATAAAATTGCTCTTTTCTCATGATGCTTCTGGTAGCAAGAAGTAAAGTACAAGGCAATGACCATGGCCTGTCATGAGCTTAGAAATGGAGGGCACATAGGCAGCTATTTGATCTCAATATTGGGAGGACATGACCCCATTTTCAAATATTTTTTACTGTGTAAAAAATCAAAGTCAATGGGCAATTTCTCAAATTTTGGGGCCTGCCCCCCATCCCCCTGCCCCCTCATCCTATTGCCACCCATGGAAGGGCACAGAGTATGCACCCATATCATCTTTTCTAGATCATTCTCCAGTGTGTTCACCCATGGGCCAAACTTCCATGAATTTATGTTCTATCATTGTTATAGCAGTCAGCAAGGGCAAATCCTGGGTTTATGTGATGCTCATTCTTGAGGGCAAAACATGCACAGAAAAGCTGCGAAAGTATTTCTACAATAGGTGGTGATGAATTAAGGGATTCTTAATTTAGGTGGTGTTTCCTTAAGGGGGAGCTGTACGGGATCACAACTGACCTAATTAACTCCACCAAAATTGGGACGGGTGAAAAATTTTGACATGTTCTAAACGCAGTAGATAGCAGGAAAATGTACTCTACAATGCAAATTTGATTAGTGGTTCCTTGTCTCCCAGGCTTAATTGTGTCACCAGTATGGGGAAGTATTCTGGCATCCTAACAGCGCTGCCCTAGACTGTAGAGAACTGCACTCTTAAAACACAAATTCACCAAAACTCCCTGATTTGGAAGTCAGTTCAATAACTGTCTGGCAAAAGTTAATAGCACCGTGGGTTCTTCTACCTACAAAGGGTGTTCTAGAGCCTAAATCTTTTCCATTTTTGTCATGTAAGAACTTTGCACCTTCCATACGTAATCACAAGTGTGGAAAAACATTCGAATCCCAAATGCTCTTGATTGGAGAAAATCCCACTTAAAGCATTAATGGTACAGGGTTTTTTGGGTCTACCATATGTAAACCCATCAAGTGGTCTATGGGAGTTAAATGTGACATTTAAAGTTCAAGATTGTACACTGAAAATTGTTCTGGCTTTTCAAATCTTCTGCAGGTTCCATTTAATATATACTTTATGGGCCACAAATGGCCCATGGACTGCCACTTGAGAACTAAGTTCGAGACAATCAAGCTCAAGAGACCTTTATATGCATTGATGTCATGCCAACATCATATTAGAGGACAAGCAACGAAGGTACAGAGTAACTAGATAAAGTACATGACTACATACACTGTATTATAGCCTTTGCATGTGCATGAAGACCTAGGACTGTATCTGAACAGTACAAAACCTAGAGCTCTGTCTCCATTTTGAAATGCTATGCGCTTACCTCAGCCGAGGGCACCCTTTCTGTTCTGTGACTGCATACATAAAGCCTATAGCTTGTAACACCACCATCACTTCACTGCATTGCATTTAAAAGCCATTCCATATTAGGTTTCTGAAATGCTTTTATGTCCACATGCAATTCCAGATTTTGAAAGATACTATACAGTATTTAGACACTTGTCTATAAATGTAGCTGAAAGCCTGTAGGCGTAAAATAGAATATACTGTAAGCTACTGAGTAATAATTAAACAAATTTCTCATTTGCCTTTACATGCAACTTCTGCGCAAATGGACTATGAGTTGTTTTTGGCATGCCCTGCACCTGTAGAGCATAAAAACGTCTGCCAAATATTACAATAAACGGATCAATCATATAACTGTATGCATTAAAGCGGCTCATTGAGTTGACATCTACTATTTTTGTGACGAGTTTGAAGGTAACCATTGCATAAAATGCTTCTAATTAGCCTCATTACTCATGTTTCACTTCCTACTCATGTTTCACTTCCTACAGTTACCAAAAATGTGAGAAAATGTAGTTTGTGTGGAAAGGGATTGTATGCGATTGATACATAATGGTAAAAAGTGTCTGGTCACGAATTTGTAATAAATGATTTTAATCATTTATGATCCTGGCATTACCATTTCAGTTGTGAGTCAGATGGACAGAATCTCTTAGTTTGATCATTTACCATCAAGATGTGAGTGAATCTCAACAGTTGTGAAAAAAATTATGAATTTTGTGAACCAACTCAATAAGCCCCTTAAAGACTTTACTTGATTCCAGCTCTCTGCTTACAGAATCTACCCAGTCATGAATCAGGTACAATACAAAGTGCACCTGAATGGCATGTATACATGAAATAAACAAAAAAATTTTCTTTTTTTTCTCTCTCTTTTTTTTTTTTATTTCTTCATTTTCTCTCCTCACTTGAGCAAGTAAAAAAAAAGTGCAATAACTGCAAAGTAAGAATGATCCATTTTATTTCAAGGCTGGATCTAGATGTAATACTTGTATCTAACAAGGTGAACATCTGCACTTAATGTGAATGAGAAATAATGCGAATTGGACATGTTGCAAGGCTTGTGTAAATATCTGTTATGAAAATTATGTAATAATAGATTGCTGCTTTCTATGGTTCACGTTGCTTCCTGGGTTTTGCTGGGTCAAACCTGCTCCAAATTGTGCACAGCGTGAGAGATTAATGCAAATAAGATGTAGCAAGGGGTTAATTATGCCTGCAACATGAATTAATGTGACTACAATTGCATGCAGAGTTAGAGAGGGGCAACATTAGCAGTATTTGAAAAACAGAAGTCATATTAACACACTTTCCAAGCCTTTTCTTTTCAAATACAAAACCATTAGTTTAGTACATGGCTTAGCACACTGCTAAACAAACATGTGTGCCACATAAGAGGGCTTGACACATACAAATTCAACAAAACTTTCCTTGGTTTGTGATCTATAATCCCTACCGACCTCACCTACTTAATTCAAATGGTCAATACTATCATAACACTAGTTGGCATCGTTTACTTGGACAGCACCCTCTCTTAAATCCTTCCTATCAGAATGCTTATTACAAATCCTACTAATTTCCTTAGCCCTGGATAACACTCACATTTTATTTAAGCCCTGTTTTTTCCTCAATTTTGGTGAGGAAACTAAAAGGAAAATAGATTGAACTGACTTGTCAATCACACCATGGGAATGATCACAGAGTGCCAGGGGGAGATCCACCAAGCCAAATCTATATCACCATGATGTAATTTCACTGACAATTTTGAGAGAGTTCTTTATACAGAATACAGTAGTAGTTGAAAATGATGCAAGGGTTAGTTTTTTTTTTTTTTGGTGGGGGATGGTGAATTCTGAAGCCTAAGATTCAAAAATGCCCAAGATTAGGTACTAATAACATGCTTTATATACACAGGGTTCAAAATAAGCTTGAAAAAGGGCACAGCCAAAATGAGCAAATTGGCTGTCGGTCTATGCTATTTCATAATATATTTAGTGAGGGGCACCACAGCCATCAGTGAGGGCACGACAGCCATGGCTGTCAGTGCTGCCAGGTATTTTGAGCCCTGTATACAGAAAGCAAATGAAAGTATGTTGAGGGTGGTGGGTGAGTCAAAAAACTTCAAAATGAATGAAAACCATGAGAAGAAAGCTTCTCATCAATTATTTATTTCCATGGAAATGTGGTATCTTTTTTTTCCTTTTTTTTTGGTAGACCTGTGTGAGAAGAGAGGGAAACTTCATTGGAACAGTGTGTGATTATATATATAGGACCCATGGTTTATGAGACAATTTTGCGCCAGCTTTACTGACCTATGAGTTATTTAGTCACAAATACAGTCATTTTCACTTTCAATTTAACAAGCAATCAAAACAGATCCTCAATAAAAATTCAACTAACATCACCAGAAAATTCTGGAAAATGAAACCTGAATGTGACAGCAGTAAAGGTCACAATCTTCTTACTTTTTCTACAATATTTTATAAAAATTGTTAGAAACTAAGCATGTTTGCACTAAAAGCAATTTCCACCCAATTAATCAACAAATAAAAAATGTTCAACTGAACTGAAAGTACTCACTGATGGATAAAATTTAATAAATATTTTTCTGACACTTTGTGAATACACAATGCTTGAAAAGTTTTATACAGCTTGCTTACGTATACTGATGTACAGTACACACCTGCACCCCCACCCTTTTGTCTTTTCATAAATCATAGAGAAAGTGTGTCCAGTACAATAACATTCATTTCAAAGTCACTGGTGAGGGTGATAATGGGTCAAGTTATGTTCCCAGTTTTTAACTTCCAAGGGAGAGTCAAACTGCAATTTTTTCATCAGCACAGACAATGAAATATGGACTATATGATATGAAATTCTAGCCATAGACTTGTTTAATACCTCATCCATACAGTTTAATACCAAGCCACCTAATGCAGTGCAATAAAACAGCAGGTATAGCTATTTAATTTTTTGTGAGATGAATGATGCCATGTGAATGGACAATTCATTTTTATGAAACTAAATAAAAATAGGAATAAAACAGGACTATGGTATGCAGTGTCGAAGCAAAAGCTCTTCAGCTGTGATAGACCATGTGGTAAATAGGAGTCCCTGCTTTCTCCATAAAAACACTTCACCCCTTAGATTTCATTACATGGAGCTGTTTGATAATATACTGACCTTGTAATTCTGATAAACCATCAAACTACTTATATGAGGCTTAATTGCTACAATATGAAAGTATAAGTGGAAATTTAGTCCTATAAAAAAAGGACTGGATGCCTGTATTTTTTTACCACAAATTGCACTTGTATGATTCATACAAAGTGTGGTTGACCTCACTGCAATTTACAAGCAATATAAAAGCTATACAGAAATTTACTGAGAAGTTTATTCAGGGTGTAATTATTTCACAATGGACAAATCCTTTTAGATGAAAAATATTCCACAGAGTAATTTAAGACTTCATTACAACACTTTTGCACAAATTTGGGAGTAAGTTTAGTGAAAAAAATCTTTAGACTATCTTGCACTACAGTTGCTATTTATTTGTTCATTTCCCGCTACAGTCTTCAGCAATAATTCCAAAGTATTTTTCTTGCAGGAACAACAGCTTCTGCTGAAAATGCTATCTTGTTAAACCTGAATTAAAGAGGCTCATTGAGTTAATGTTGATAATTTTGTTATAAGTTTGAAGGAAAGCATTGAATGAAATGTTTCTAATTAGCATTATTTCACTTCCTATAGATACAGTAAATGTGAGAAATTGTAGTTTTTGTGGACAGGGGTTGCCTATGATTAATGACTAATAATGGTCAAAGTGTCTGGTTACAAATTTGTTATAAATGTTATTATAATTAATTAACCTAGCATTGCCATTTTGGTTGTGTCAGATGTGCAGAATATCAGTTTGACCATTTACCATCAAGATGTGAGTACACCTCAACAGGTGTGAAAAAAATCATGACCTTTGTTAAACAACTCAATAAGCCCCTTTAAAGGGATTGTCCAGAGACAAAATGCAATAAGTTCAAGAAATGCAGAAAATTTTTCTCTTTTAGGAGGTGAAAACTGCATCTCAATAGCTTGCAGTGTTTGGAAGATACAAATTT
>WURT03094256.1:0-12613 GCA_009936505.3 Holothuria glaberrima
ACTGGTTCATTCAGTAGTTGGCTCAGTTTCATTACATTCAGCAAGGAACCACAGTGCCCATTGGGCTCTTGTTCTTTCTGTTTTTTTTTCAGTGGAGTGTTTATTTCATGATTATATTATGGCTGTAGTTTGTGAAGGGTACACTTTGCCTTACTAAGTGAGTTGGGAATTTAGAAACCTGGTAAATTCTCTTATTTGGATATTAAAGAAATAAGAATTTTAAAAGAAAAGAAATGACACAAACCAAATGGTGTTGTACTGTTTTTACCATTGTCTGATGTGTTAGTGAGTAGCTTAACTCTTTTATAGGTGTTTCTTGCCCGTTTTAAGTCTTCTGTGCTACAGGGGTGGCCCCAGGATTTGCCTGACAGGGGGCCAGACTCCCAGACAGGGGGGCCAGCGAACCAAGGCCCCGACAGCTCTGATACCATAGAGGGGTTGGTGAGGGGGATTTGAAGAAAACCTGTTTAATATACCCTGCCATTGAGTGGCATATATTGCATAAAATTTGTATACAAAAGGAAAATAGTTCCGTGCTGATTTAATAATGTTTTTCCCAGAATCTAAACTGTGAAAAAACATGGGAAGCATGCGAAAACTTTTTGGCTAAGCATGCACTAAAAAGAATCTGTACTTATTTAAAGCTTATGTAGGTCAATTGTCTAGGCAGTGGGCACAAAGCCCTATCGGGCACAACTTACATTGTACTTCCCTCCTCAAGTCACTAGCCATACCACACCAGACACAAGAGAACATTAACTAAGTTTAGCGAAGTGAGAAGAAATAATTATTTCTAACATTTACATAAATCTATGTATTCTACTTATTAAAAGAATAGTCCAGACTCAAATTTATGTTTGATATGTTAAAGAGGAACATATTCTAAGCATTCTGTGAAATTTGACACACATTTTCAACCAAAAGTACACTTGAAGCAAACAGGTGTGATGTCATGGCTTCACATTGTAGGGGGAATGTTTTGTTTTTCTTTAAAATTTACTACCAATTTTATACAACAAAACTCTAAAATGTTCATACCATAAATGTATCTTGAGCAGTGGAATTTTTAAAACTTTATTTGCCTTAGGGGCAAGATTGCACCCTAATCAATCCAAGGTCAAAACAGTGAGATGAAAAATAAAGAAATACAAAACAGTTTGTTCTCAGTGTGAAGCTATGATATCAGACCTGTTTGCTACAAGTTGACTTCTGGTAGAAAGTGTGATAACTTCAGTTGCTAATATCTTGAAAACCGAACATGGGAATTGAATGCACATTTTACCAGAATGCTTATCACTTTTTGTATGACAAGGGAATTATTTATGTCCACGATGTACTCAAAAGTGATGGCACTGCCATCTTATGTGATAGTTTTTTGAACAAGTTTAATTTGGCACGATGTCCTTTTACGTTTTATTAGGGGATTATTAAGGCAATCCCCATTAGGTGGAAGGTTTCTTTCACTTCTCTTGATGACTTTGAAAATAGTTTTAATGAATGTACCGTAGATAGGTTTATCTAGGATAGGTTTATTATTCTACCAACTGGTGTAAGATCTCTCATTGACCATAAATTGAAAACCTTTTTTCAAGCAAGAGAGTTTGGGAGGTAAATTAAGGGCAAAAAGATCTTGGGATAAGTAGAAAAAGAGATACCTAACAAGGTAACCGGACCACTAGACCAAGTAACTGCAAAGTCCTTAATATAAATGCTGGCTTATGACTAACATAAGGGCCTAATGGGAACAGAGTAGATTTAATCATAATTTATCTTCAAACCAGAGACCTGTTGAAAATTATCAAGGGTGCAGATAACTTCTCTAAGAGAGATGACATTTCCATGTATCTTGAGCAGTGGAATTTTTAAAACTTTATTTGCCTTAGGGGCAAGATTGCACCCTAATCAATCCAAGGTCAAAACAGTGAGATGAAAAATAAAGAAATACAAAACAGTTTGTTCTCAGTGTGAAGCTATGATATCAGACCTGTTTGCTACAAGTTGACTTCTGGTAGAAAGTGTGATAACTTCAGTTGCTAATATCTTGAAAACCGAACATGGGAATTGAATGCACATTTTACCAGAATGCTTATCACTTTTTGTATGACAAGGGAATTATTTATGTCCACGATGTACTCAAAAGTGATGGCACTGCCATCTTATGTGATAGTTTTTTGAACAAGTTTAATTTGGCACGATGTCCTTTTACGTTTTATTAGGGGATTATTAAGGCAATCCCCATTAGGTGGAAGGTTTCTTTCACTTCTCTTGATGACTTTGAAAATAGTTTTAATGAATGTACCGTAGATAGGTTTATCTAGGATAGGTTTATTATTCTACCAACTGGTGTAAGATCTCTCATTGACCATAAATTGAAAACCTTTTTTCAAGCAAGAGAGTTTGGGAGGTAAATTAAGGGCAAAAAGATCTTGGGATAAGTAGAAAAAGAGATACCTAACAAGGTAACCGGACCACTAGACCAAGTAACTGCAAAGTCCTTAATATAAATGCTGGCTTATGACTAACATAAGGGCCTAATGGGAACAGAGTAGATTTAATCATAATTTATCTTCAAACCAGAGACCTGTTGAAAATTATCAAGGGTGCAGATAACTTCTCTAAGAGAGATGACATTTCCATCTAAAAATAAAGCTGTATCATTTGGGTATTGTAGAAGTTGTACTTCTTTATTAAAAATGTGAACCCCTTTAGTAGCATTATTATGTCTGATCAGCTGGGCCAAAACCTCAGAACAAACTAAAAAGAGGTTACTGTAGGACTGAGTGGACATCCCTGTTGCCCCCCTCTACCCAAATAAAGTCACTTGTGGAATAACCATTATTATAACCACGACTAGAGCTTTTGTTGGGAAATGTCTTAATCCATTGAATAAAGTTATTACCAAATTTAAAGGCATGTAAAATATTTTATATAAAAAATTTCAATCAATCTTTTGGAATGCCTTCTCAAAATCTATAAGAAATATGAAGCCGGCTGTGTCATGAGTAAAACAATAGTCTATAAGGTCAAGTGTAAATCTGACATTCTCCCCAATGAACCTCCCCTTAAGGAAGCCAGTCTGCTGATGACCTATAGGTGACGGCAAAACCGGTTTCATACGATAAGCAAGGGCCTTAGCACCAGTCTTATAATCAGAATTAAGTAATGAAATAGGTCTAAAATTTTTTAATACGGATGGATCCTTACCGTGTTTAGGAATAACTGTAATTATACCTAAATTACCTAATTAAAAATGCCTGGAATAATATTAGACTTCCATGTAAATTTTTGTGAGAAAGGGTTACGTTCATGCCAGATATGGACTGAATCAAAATATTCCAATACCTTAAGACACTCATCACGAGCTTTATTATTAGTACGATGATTCCCTTGCTTCTTGTCTAAGTTTAAATTAAAAACAAAACTGAAATCTCCACCAAAAATAATATTCTCTTCATGAAAAGTATTTAGTAAACCAATAAAGTTTTTAAAGAATGACGGCTGGTCCAAATTTGGTCCATACAAACAGACAACAGTATTAGTACGACCAGCAATAGTTATATCCAGTATTACGTAGCGACCATCCACGTGACACTTGGTTTTAACAATTTGAACATTCAATGAAGGTTTAAATAGAATACAGACACCCTTACTATGCATGGAACCGTGGGAAAAAACTATTTTCCCACCCGACTCGTTATGCCAGTAATTTTCATCACAAGTGGCACTGTGGGTTTCTTGCAAAAAAATTACGTCAAAGTTCTGAGCGTGGATATAAGCAAAAACTTGCCTACGTTGCGAAGACTGCCTTAGGCCTCTCGTGTTATAAGTAACAAATTTAATGGACTTCATAAAAGATTGCTAGAATACGATAAAAAAACAGTGTAAGCACAGCAGTATTATCATTATAAAAAATAACAGCTAGAAGGCCTGGGCAGTGAACAATGGAATGAGCTTTAATGATATTCAAAATAAATACTAAATAAGAATAATCGTTGCTAACAATTACTTCACTTTGAGTTTTACTTAAGATTGTAAACAATATTAACCATAAGAAGTGGGTAAGGAAATGAACATCAATAATGAGGTGGTAAGAGGAATAAAAAAGGAGACAAATATCAAATCAACTGAGCTAGTCATAACCTGCAAGCAGTAGAAACTCAGATGAGAGTGTAGAGTGACGAGGACATATGTGGCCCAACAGTTGAAGGTGTATCACTCAAAAGGACTTCCATCACTAATTAATGCACCTTTAAGAAGGTTGAAAAGCAAATGGATGACCATCCCTGGTTCTCCAACAGCCCCTAGAAAAGTGTAAAAAAGTGCCATTAGTAAAATGTTGGGATACATTTTTCCAGCATCTTTTTTCTTTCAGGTCCTTTAAGTAGGTCATCGACAATAAAATAGCTCTCATTAGCAAGGGATCTCCGAGCATTTTTCAAAACAAATACCTTGTCCTTATAGTAGGTCAGTTTGGTGATGGTGTGCCTCAGCTTCCCGGGAATGCGTCTCCCATCTCGACGGGCATGCTCAATTTTACAGTCTTCTAGCCCGATCTTATGTAGGACTTCTGAGACAATAGTGTCACAATTTTCTTGATATTATTATTATTATCATTATCATTATTACTTTGCAGTGGCAAATTTTTAGATTTTATTTTGCAATAGTGCCCTAACCATGTGTAATGTTGTGTCATGATTAAGGTACATTCTTTTATTCACTGGTGAAATGTGAACAGAGTGGAATGAGTCTCACTTGCATGCATGTGGAAAGGACTGTACTGTATAAAAAGTATATAATGTTTTCTTTCCTCTTGATGGTTGTTGATATGTGAACAATGACAAGTAAACTTGTATGGAAATCCAACCTTATGGTTTTAACTTTATTGAGCCCATTTCTTCAGTTCTCTCCTGTTTAAACATAGACCCAGCAAGAAAAACCATACCTTTATAAAACCTCAGTAAACTTAATGTCTGTAAATGCTAACAATGCTGTACTGAAGGAGCATTACCTGTTGTTCTGTAATACACTGATCTCATTATACTGCACTTTGTACTCTACTGTACTGTACTGTACTTAAGTGCAATGTCCCCAGATGCTGGGTTCTCACCCACTCTGTGTTCTAGATAATATCACTATCCTCTTTAAGATCTGATCCTAATTTAAAGTGTCCATGTTTAAACTTGTACCTACTGATCTTGCAGGTGCTACAAGTAATGAAATTTGTTGCTGTAAATGGTGAAGAGAATTTCAGAAATGGTCTCAGAAGACAGGCACATGGGATTCAGGATGCTACAAGTAAGTTTTGAAGTTGTGTGTGGTGCTGTCTTTTTAAATGTTTACTAATTTGCCATGAGGTAGAGAGATAAGTATCTTGAATCTTGTGTCATGAACATGGCCCACTGTGACATCAGAGAAAGGCGGATCATCTGTCTGGTAGATTGTCTTTTCCCATAAATGCACAGTAAAGTACCATCAGGGTGCATTAAAGTGTACCTAAAGTCAAAAATTTCAAAAATATACCGTATGTCACAAAGCTTGAAAAATGAATCTAAACGGCCCAACTCCCATCTCCAGGACATTCCTGAGCTGAGATATAAAATGTTGAAGCTTGTTCACTCAATTTAAAATGGTAGATTGCACAATAATTTGTGATGTCATTCTTGTACTACTCAAATTACTTTCTTTGTTTTTCTCTGTTTTTTCGAAAGCCATTGCACCTTGTGCCGAAATATGGTCACTATCTTATTGTTATGGGGTGACTTGACTATAGAAGCCCTCTTCATACAACATGCTATGCAAGAAGACAGTAAACTTTTCAAGGTTATATAAACATTTTAATTTCAAAAGGAAACAAAAGCAGGTAATGTGAGTTGTACAAGAAGGACATCACAGATTATTGTGCAATTGATTATTTCGAACAAAGTGAATATCTTTCAACATTTTATATCTCTGCAATGGAATAAGCTATGAAGACGGGAGTTGGATGAATAGGATTTATTTTCCAACCTCTAAAATATGTATTCTTGTAAATTAAGACTTTAAGTACACTTTCATAAAGCACAGCACTGTAATTTATGTGTCACACCTCAAAATTAGTCCTTAAGTTCATCAGTAGCCTGTAACACATAGGTTCATTTTTTCCTTAAAATCTTCTTTTCATGTAGGATATACATATTACATGTCATCACTGGTTGTCAGCAAACAGGGAAGTCTCTTTCTTGGTCAGTTGGTGTATTCATCGCTTTAAGCTTATGTTCCTACTCAGTGTTCGATTTTAAGGAATTAGCAACGGTTGTCCGAAGGACTACCATATTGTAAAATTTGGTTCCACTTCTTACCATTTTAGCAACCTTGGAATTGATAGTGCCTTAGTATCACCAGTCTTCCAAAGTGGCTTTTACTTTTAGAAAACACCCCCTTCTCCAGAAAAAAAAAAAAAACCCAAAACCCAAAACCCAGTTATCTATAAGAGTAGTGCTGTCTCATTAGCATTTGAGGTAGGGTATGATCATTACTAATTTTATGGGATGAGCAACATGTGTTACAAGGCATTGGCATTTTCTGAAAGGTTGAGGGGGAAGGGGCCAGGGCCATGGGGAGAAAAATTATTCTTTGCATTTCTGTGAGATCCCTCCCTCTTCAATAAAACTGACATTCACAGTCCATACTAAAACTATATTGACTACACCCTGTAGTGTGAATATACATTGATAATATTCTGAAATGTTTAGAGGTGGAGGGGACAGTTGGCTTAAACAAGTTGAATTTTCCCCCATTCCCATAATTATGGACACATCTGTGATTGATTGGCCATTTGAGTTGGATCAGGTTCCAACAGCTTCTTTGGGTTTGGAATCTTGAGCTTATTCTACTCTCTCGTAACACTAACTTAAATGGAAAAATACCCTTCAATATTAGTTGTAATGAGAGAATGTTTGACAAGCAAACTGTACTCAGCGGGCAACACGTAAGAAAACAAATTAACTATTTACAGTTTAACTACAAAATTATCAGAAAATGGTGGGCTTTTTCTCCTTTGCACCAGTAGGAATTCATAGAGATAACCCTTCAGAAATACAGCCTTAGGTTAGGTTCGTAGTGTAGACCTATACGTATATGTACAACACGTTTGGCAATGGTCAAAGTGCAATGCCACTCTGAAGAAAAATGCTGCACACGGAAAACCTGAGAAAATCTTGTGATTATGTCACTGATTGTCATATGAGAGTCTTGTACACATGCAACCCAAATATTTTTGGTGTTTTTTGCCCACTTAAGATTTTTCTTTTCTATAGTTCTGACGAAGAGTCTTGCTCTTGGAATTACTGATGCTTTGTATACAGAGTTAGTTAAAATGTGTGATCAAATGGTAAATTTCAGGATTAAAATGTCCTCATTTGGGGACTCCAAAAATTTGTGCACCATGATCACTGATGCAATAAACTATCACTGAAGAAGAACCAAGGGTTTAAATCTTCATTTTCAGTTGATATGTACCATTGAAATCTGGATCGAAAGTTTATCTCCAAGCAAGTTCTGCTTTCTTTACATGTGAGTGTAAAGAACAGCCTACATAGCCTGTTTTTCTTGTGGTTACAATATGGCATGTGTTAGTAAACCATGTGGACATAGTTAATGTTATAATGTTAGTATTGTGGGTTAATAAATTAAACCCCCCATGCTTGATTGAAAGCACGGGTGTTGCAGCATCAGCACTACGAATTTGTAGCTTGCACGAAGGAATTAGCTCCTCAATGTACAGTGCAGACGTATATACTGGCCTACGAGTGCAGGAGTTTGTACCTGGCACATTTTTTGACTCATAGTGCTATTCACATTTCAATAAAGTGACTGCTAGGAAGATGTAATGAATGTGCATGACCACTGAACTTTAATACAATTTTTTGATGCAATTTTTAAAGTTCCTTGCTTGCATAATTCATTGCACTGCTTATGTAAACATCAATATCCTCATAAGATTTGGTTGTCCCAACAGACAACTTTACACACCTATTTTTGCAGTATCTGGTAGCCCTGCAGAATTTCTGGTTGTCTCGGACAAATTGAACACTGCTACTTGTTTTAAGTGTATGTGGTATTACGTTTACAGTATCTGGGCAAATGGGAAAACGCTTTTAGTAGCAATCAGTCAGCACTGTAATTTAAAACTTAAGTCAACTACTTTGAAGCATGTGATGTCTAGCTTACAGTAGGTTGTGTGACACAACTGTCTACTGTTTGAGATATCGCTACTGTAGCTTTACATTACAGAGAGTAGCACTTTCACTGGATGAGATGTTCAGGTAATGTGAAATAGGTTTTACTGTAAGAATTAGAGCCTGCATATGTTATGATCTTTCAGCCGCAAGTGTTACATAAGGATGATAATATAGCATGGTTATATGGAATATTGCACACCTTTGGCGTTTTTTCGCAAATATCTTGGCAAACTTACCATTCATATTCATAAAATTGTCACCAGAAAATCTTTAGTTCGTCGCCTTTAGGATGACATAAAATTGGCTTCAATTGAGTGAAAATTGAGGAAGATATGACCCATTGAAAACACCCTCTTTAATGAAGATCTCAATTTATTTATTTCCTTAATATTGCGCACCTACAAGATTAAGTGATGGCGTACTTTGGCAATGTAAAATCGGAGGCTACGTTATTCAAGTGCTGCTGGAAATAGAATTTAGGGAATTCCCAAAGTCTCTTAAAGGTTTTGAGGAAAAAAAAATTATGTTGTGACAGCATCATTGCTAACCCAAACTAAAACTCACGACTGACCCCATGGTTCCAAATAGACATGAATTAATTTTTCAGATTTGGAATTTGGATTATACTTACATCCATTTGTTTTAGGAGAGGGGCATCTTTGTATTGTTTATTGAGTGAAATAACTAAAAACAAAATAATAAACAAAAAAGAAAAAAACTTGGTTTTGGCTGGGGTGAAAGTCCATCCAAAAATTTAACTGTGATCAGAGTTATTTAGGGAGGGGGACAGGGACTTTTGGCTTGAGTGTCGTGTCTCACCAAGAAAGTGTGGACATCTTTTTTATAGGGGAAAGTGCCAGAATTTTTTGGATGAAGCAATAAGAGGTATGCTTTGGATATCAGTTGACATAGGGCCACCTCATACCTTGCTATCACTTGACCTGGGTTTTTCCTCATAAATATTTGGCACTCTGATGGTGGTAAAAGTCTTTGAGTGGTTTAAATATGCCAATGTCAAGGGGCTGGAGTAAGTGACTGAGTGGAATTTAGGGGTAGGACAATCAGAATGATTTTTTTGGATAAGGCATAATTTATTAAATTCATAGAAATATGGGGGCCCGGTGTACATGACCATCCTATAGGAGCAGAATGTGGATTACTAGGATCTCTTATCAGTGGGTCTTTTGTGAAAGGGTTCTCGATATAGTTATAAGCACCCCCTGTTACTCCAGCCACTTGATGTCATTTTGAAACCACTTCCTGGGTATGCCCCTACCATTAGCCCTTTAATGAGTTTTCCTTCAAATATAAAGTAAGGGGGTATGTCATATCCAATGGCATTACCTGCTGCGAAGATGGTTGTTATTGCCCACTTGTCAATTGTGAAAACAATTAATTTTTATACCTCATGGTGCAACAGCTTTTGTCGGTCTGTGTTCAATTGAAGCCATGTCTCATCAACATTAAAGAATGATCTTGGTGTGTCTTACAGTTCTTATTTGATCAAAATATTGTCAAGTTCATTGAAATATTTGGAGATGGACTCTTTTGTAATAGCTTTGGTTTATTTCATTTTAAGTTATGAAGGTCTTACTACCTTTAATTCTGACCACCTTGAAAGAAAACCATTCAGCCAGTGTTGTATAGCAGATGATCTGGGTTTTCCTTTACTTTAAGAAAAACTGCTGTCTGGGTTGCAATTCTTAATTTAGTAGGTTAGAGGATACCCCAACTTCACAAGGGGGATGATGTGGTCTTTTAGACATTCTTTGTGCGGGATGAGAGACGGTAGTCGGAGAGCTGTCAAATTTGTCACCTTTGTTCTTCCTATGTTGAAGCCGGAGTGAGGATTCTGGGACACCACAAAGCTTTGCAGCCTTATGTCTGGACCATCATTTCTTTTTCTTGACCAGATTGATGGCCCTTCACCATTTGATTTTCCTCATAGGCTTGTTGGCATTTGCCCTGCATAAGCAAAAAATAGCATAGACAAAGAAGGAAAAGCGATTTTTAACATCATGTATCCCAGGGAAATATTTTATGAGCGTTGAAATGGCCTTAGAGGTCTATAATTAGTAGAAAATTAGTGTAATATTAGTGAAACATACAGCACAGCATTTGAACTCTACAACAATACTTTCCCTTTAAGGCAAAAGTATTTTGACCCCACTGCACATGAAACTAAAAAAAACATTTCATTGCCCAGCTAGGCTAAAGTCATTTGTACATATACACAGCATGTTACTGTAGCAAACAGGCTGTGAAAGTGGTAGGCCCAGACAACTTCACTTGCCGAAGAAAATAATGGATCACTGACACTTGCCTTACAGTTTCTGGCCAAAAATATTGCAGAAGAAATTGAGGTAATATTTTAAGGTCTTCTGAACGATATTCAGAGGAAAACTAGCCTTAAATGGGTTCATTTGGAAGAAAAATTTGTTAGGCTCCTTTTCCGACAGTCCAATGCCTAGGATTTTTTGTTGCCACGGTGATATGGAGTGATTTGGGTTAGGCTTCAGATCTACTGGGTGCGCAATATTAGGGACATTAACAATACTGTATCTCAGCTACAAGTGCCAAAATCCAATCATTTACAGTCTTAAGTCAGATGAAGTTTCTTGTGCTTTTTGTCCTGATTCAAGAATATTAATCATTGCATATATTATGTTTTACACTGCTTATTTTGACCTCTGCTTGTCTTTTTTTCAGAGTACAATGCCACTCCTGACCCACTTCATGGAAATGCCCCAATTCTTGCCGTTCGGAAAGCTGCTGCAGTGAGTTTCACTAAGTTTAAAGCATACAATAATGGTTGTTTGAGACCTAACAAGAACTTCGAATTTTGTACTGAGAGCAAGCTGCCATGAGGAAAAAGATATCATGGCTGCACATGAAACCTTCTGTTTTATTGCTATTTTTATTATTGAAAGTGAAATAAGGAGAAAGATATTTGATAGTTTGGAACCTGTTTTCTAGGTTTCGTGAGCTCAGTGTTACAGAAACTTACGATCATTCTGCTTTTGTTGCCAGCAAAGGACATACTGTCTTTTTCCTTTCTACAGTACTTGATGTACTGCCATACTGCTGTTTGAATGTTGTAGCTGTGGTAGAGTAAGTTGTGAGATTAATGTAGATTTTCCTACTTGTCTTCATATTCCTGAATAGCATGCACCTCGCAGTAGTTAAATGACCTAGACGTAGCAAACCTTGATTTAGCTGAACTAGACCCTGGGCGGTCATCAAATAATTTCCCCAAAACAGAAAGTAACAGTACCCTGCTGCTCATACCATGCATGACGGTTTCAATTACCATCACTCTCATTAGCTATTGTATTTTAGGGTTTCCAGAAAGAGAGAGCATCAGAGCTATTTGGTTTAACATGAACTTTGCAAAAAAAAAAGGATAGACATGCTCCTTTACAGATTTAGAATGGGGCAGACTAGACCATGGACTAGGGTCCCCACACTTTGAAGGTATAAACTAATACAACATTCTTTCTGATGATCATCTCTGCCAATCCTTGGCTTTGTCATGAATTTTTCAGAGATAGTCCTCAGGGTTTCCCTTTGGTTTTAGAGTGTGTGAGGTGGTATTAGCTCATAGAGGTATGGGGCCAGCTTTACCCCAAAAGTGAGGGAAAACTGTCAATACTGTATAGCTTGTACAGTACAGGTGGAAATTATTGCAAATTTGTGTGAGGTGGTGGGTAAAAACTGTGAGGTGGCCACCTCACAAAAACAATACCAGAGGAAACCCTGGTCCTTATTTGAAGACAGGCCTTATTCCATGTTTGATCACTTCTACATTACATTTTCTACATTACATGTAATGTATTCTGTAAATTTATGTAGCTCAAAAGCTAGCGCAAGTAATTAAAAATGGCTTATTGTCACAAAATGTGTTGTACTACTGTACAATATCTGTGAGAAACAACCATCTTTAATTCCATCAGGATGTCATACAGAACTTTGGGAATTCATAGCTCAGCAGAATTGACATTGTGAACGATCATAACATTTTGGTATCTATGAGAAAATTTGGCTTTTTCATCAAATTTTGGTGTAATTATTGTCAGGAGAATATTTAACCACCAAGAAAGTGAAACTAGGAATCTTTTTAAATCATGACTGGTGATATAAAGCTTTGCTGTAATTCCAGATCTTTAAAGGACTTTAATAACCCATGGTCAATTGAAATCAATAGTTTACTTTCAGTTATTATTTGTTGTTATAGTTTCTGGAGGAAGTAATTTCCTTTAAAGAAGGGTCTAAGCTCAAATCAAGTTTTCATATATTAGAGGGGTACTTATTCTAAGTAATCTGGTGAAATTCCCGTTGAAATCTGACGTGTGGTTCTCAAGATATTAGCAGATCAAGTTGTCACATTTTCAACA
>WURT03094266.1:0-12613 GCA_009936505.3 Holothuria glaberrima
AGTTACAGCGTACCGAAGCAAGTGTCACAGACACACACACACACGCCAACCTGACTACATAGGTTCCTTTGCTAAAGAAAGGAACCAAAAAAGAAAAAAAAAAAAACAGGAAAATTGTCATGTAATGGTTTGAAAGCTGCAACTTTCATTCTCATATGAAAGTTAAGTTTGTACATTAGAGTATGTCCAGTGTATATTCCTTGCATTTTCACCCTCTTAACTGTCTTGTGCCAATACCATACAAATGTCAGAGTCCTAATGATCCGTGTTCTTACTCAAAACAGAGGAACAAAATTTCTTAGCACTCCCACTGACATTCCCCTCTTTGTTCATAGTTATATAGAACATGTCCAATTATGGTATAATGTATATCATAATATATGAACCTGATAATGATAAAAAAGAACCAATACAAGAGGGGACTAGTTTCAGATCCAGTAGAATGTTAAATAGGAATTGGCAGTTCCTAACTGCTGTGAATTCATAAGGAGAAGGACATTTGATAGGAACTGACAGTTCCTTATTGCTGTGAATTCATGAGCAGTGTGATGGCATAGTGCACTGTTCTTTCCTCTTTCTGTTTCTTCTCCTACTTACCACAATGACAACGCTGGCATCTTGCACAGTCCAAGCAGCTCTCAGTGAAGTGAAAGCCTGCAAATAAAATTTTTACAAAAATGAGCAGTTTTCTTGTAAAAGCAACAAAATTTACAAATTTACATGACAAGTGACATATCTTAGAATCGCAAAGTGCTGTTTCCCAACTGATTGGCATCAGTATTGTCAAGAAAGTGGTTTTGCATAGGGTTGTATAGTTTTTAGCTCTGCTACATTAATTCAACTGATTTGTAAATTACAGTACTATCATGCATGGCATTAGAGAATCTGCTCCCTTGAAACTTGGACGAACTTACCCTGTCCTTGAAGTCCTTGCTTGTTAAACAACTGACAAAAAGCCACATTGTTGCAGATTACATGGTCTCGTGACCTATTGTTGTTTGCAGTTTTCTATTGTTGTAAAATTGGCCAAGTCGTAACGCTATCGGCCAAGTCATGACGTCCACTTTCAAGGGGCAGAATTTTACATCACTGTCACTTTTTGGCACTGAATTTCAATAGCTGCCATTTCCTTCAATTAGCAATGATTTAATTGAAATTTAATCAATCTGTTCACAAACAGGGTTTTAGTTCCAGTATATAGCACTGAGCAGTGGCAATCCAGCACTGCTTGCTGTTAAGCTGCCAGGAAACACAGACATTATGCACAGCAATGCTGCAGAATACTCTCACTTCCAACTACAGTACGGTTTTAGCTGCTATTGAAAAAACTTGAAAGGAAAATCTTTTTTGTGGCATTTTCCCAGTTCTGTAACAAATTACACCAATGCAAGGTTAATAAATCAGGAACATAACCTCCTTCTTTTAAACCATTTGATGTTTCACAAGCTGTGCTCCATTTGGAATCTTTAGAGGTGCACCATCAAAATAGGTCTAGCTACAATCCTATTGTCAGCGTAAAGGCCTCAATGCTGCATCACAGTTGTTTAATCCGTAACAGCATTTAAAATTAGGAGACACCATTTTCTGAAATCATATAACAGAAGTTGACTATTTCCAAAGTTTTGCTTAAAATTTGTTTGAATTTGCAAGAAGTTTTTTAGCCTGGTAGTTTGAAGAGTAGTGAACTAACCTTACACTGAAGGCAAAATTTCATTGTCATGTGCTGGAGTGAACTACCACTGAAGGCAAAATTTCACTGTCATGTCCTGGAATGAACTACCACTGAAGGCAAAATTTCATTGTCATGTGCTGGAATGAACTACCACTCGAAATCAGATGCTGTGCTTCATGGTCTCCGTTTAAAAAAACTCTTAAAAACTCATCATATGGGAAAGGCTTTTACTAAGTTTACCAATCTGTTTTGTCTGTTCATTATTTTCCTTCTATTTTTCCCCTCCCATGCCTTGAGCACCCTTCTGGGTGGATACATGCATGTAAGAAATCTCAGTTATTAATATTATTATGTGCTGGCCCAAAACAATGCAGGTTTTCTAAAATATTTTGTGCAAATGTTAATCACATTTGAGCTTTTATCATTACTTTTGAACATTTCTTGATGTCTTATTCTGTTGGTATGATTCTCCCCAGATATTAAAAAAGTCTGCTTGGCAGATTTGCCATTCAAAATCCCTATCAAATTGTGTACATAGTACTCTTTAAAAAAGCAGATATTGAATAAAAATGTTAAAGCATCTGACTAGTAAAGGTTTGTCTGCTGTGGTTTAGCAGACATATCCTGGGAGTTAAATTATTTTGGGAGTGTGACTTTGTAAGAAAACTGAGGCCAGGTAAATTATACCCAATATGCAAAACATTTCAAAATATCTCTTAAGGGGACTTTTAATGATGCAATCAAACCAATAACTACTGGTAAAACAATTTTAATTTAACTGTGTCATCATGGGTGCACCTCGCATTCACTGATTGTTGGTGGTTTTTTAAATTAATGTCTGTAAGGCAGCTTAAGTGAAATTCACAGCACTTTGAAAAGCCTTTTTAATGGTGCCGCCAGCATGAAATCTGGGTACACTGACCAACCTAACTCATTTACTACAGAAACTGAAAGTAGATCTTAAAGATTAAAGCTGCAGATGTCATCGCAATGCGGGGTGAAGTACCTTCTAGAATAAGTGACTATAAGTATCTTAATTTTATATTCTACAAAACACATTTTAGAACAGTATCTCAGTTTTAGTCCCCTCCACACTATTTTTCTTTATGTGTGCTCTATTGTTCACTGCTGCTCAAAAGTATTTGTATTTTTAAATTACAACCCTTTACAACTGCTGTTTATAATGTTGATTATCATACTAAACAGGATTGCTAGAATGCAAAAGGAAGGAGGGGAGGGGTGGTGAAATGGGGGTGTATACTTTCTCTTTCCTTAAAGATTGAAAAGATGTACATATTTTAGATTCATAACCTTTCAGCTAACCTGGATACCATGTATGCAAACCCATTAAAAATACTGTGACAAGTCATCAGTTATCATAAAGCCTATCGTATACATTTTATCTCTTCAACAGAGGAAGTACTTCATCCTCACAGGGGCTACAGATATATCCAGGGAGGTGATAAGATCAAACCAGATCATAGTAAGATAAGATCAAAGATCATTGAAAAGATGCATGTGCATATTTGAGATGCACGCAAAACTTTAACAGATAACTTGGTTTTCTAAAAAAAAATGTGCTCAACCAACAAGAGAGTGACAACACTACTCTTGTTCAACATTTGCTGCTGTCTTACTTAAGCTGTTCTAAGTCTGCAGGTGATATTCTTAAAGCCTGTCCACACAGGATGCGTATGCGTTGCGTATACGTCATGTCACGTCACGTCACGTCATGTCACTTTTACGCATCCATCCAGATACATCAAGTTGCATGCCTGTCTGTAAAGAATGCATCAATTTTGATGCGTTATTTCGAGATGCAGTGTGTAGTTTCTAGTTACAATGCATGCTGACTGATGAAAAAAGTGTATGTAGGTCATAGTGAAAACTCGCCCCCCCCCTCCAGTCTCCCGAATGAGACTGGTATTTGAATGAAACATTACAGTGAACTCAATGAAAAACGGAAACAACACACTGAATACGATTTTAATGACAATAAAATACACAGTATGTATAAGGGCACGTATGACCCTCATGAAGGAAGTATCGGTAATTTATATATCAAAGTGCAATATATATTGATATCTTCTCATGTACCGCGAAATGTCCCTGTGTAGTCATGTCTATAGTGCCCGGACTACTTCTCACCACCCCACAAATGAATACAACTGTTTTTCCACTACCGAATTCAATAATATTGTGAGGGTGGTGGGTACCCAAACAATCATATGCGTATACATTCTCAATGTTGAAAATTTTTTTTTGGCAAAAAATGAGCTTTTCTACCCATTTTACAGGCATTTTATTGTGATTTTGAGCTCAAACATTTCATCATTTTGCTTCCAGGAGCCTTTAAATCACCAAAACTCCCTGGTTTGGGAATCTACGAGCCCCGATACTTACCTCCTATTTACATACGTAATCCCTACTTACCTGCAATCAGAACCTGGTAAACCAATAGCACAGTGGAGGAGGGCCCCCTCTGGCCGAGGGCGGCCTCTCCCATCCTCTTCCGCTTACCAGACAGCCCCCACGCAAGGCCATCTAAGTCCCAAAGCTATAAAACATAAGTAACAAACTTACTTGAGGAAAAGAAACAGGTATGAAACCATAATCTCACCTTCAAAGCCTGTCGTCTTGAACATCTCCGAGGACAAGCGAACCCGTTGTCAAGGAGAAACGTTGTCGCCGTGAAGAGAGGGATACAAAGAATAGGCCAAGTTTCTTGCGATGTGGGCATAGAATTCCTCAGAAAAGGCTGCTTTCCTTGGACAGTATTTTGAGTATTTGAGTAATTCTCAAAGGTTGAATATCAATGTTAACTCATTGATGAAGCCAAAAACTCCAAAGGAAAAGTTCATGACGAGGTCAGGAAAATGTCATAGTAGGCGATCCAGTTGGAAAAAATGTTGCAAAAAATTTCCACTGGTAAAGTCGTAAAGGGCAACAACAGTTCCAAAAAATTCCGTAGAAAATTTCCACTGGTCAAAGTCATAAGAATTACAATGTTCTATTGGAATTAGAAAGCGATGCCTGTAATGAGTTCCAAACCAGTAGCTTGTCTAAACTAAAAACCATCAAGCACCGGCTGAATGGAGATCCAAATAAATAGATTGTACAGTCTAAATCCATCAAGTTCCAGAATATGTTGAATAGAGGACAGTAAACGTATGTAACTCCGGCTCGTTCCCAAAGGTCTGGCTCGAGGTCAGCGGGTCGGGAGGTGGGAATGTAAATAGGAGGTAAGTATCGGGGCTCATAGATTCCCAAACTAGGGAGTTTTGGTGAATCTACTTCGCCCCTCGTTACCTCCTATTTACATACGTAATCCAGACTAGCACCGTGAACTTGGAGGGAGGCTCCTAGCCTGCCCATTGGAATCTCCGGAGAGAACTGACCTGGCAAAGGCCCCTTCGGATGAGACTGTATTGGTGAGATAACAGGAAACGAAAGACGATGGGGTTTTCCAGGTGGCCGCCTTCATAATGTCTTCTAGAGGAACACCTTGAAACTAGGCAGAAGACGTGGCATGAGCTCTCAGGTCATGAGCCCTTACTGGATCGTGTGGAGAAACATGCTTAGAAATCAGCTTTACCAACCACTTGGAAATCGTGTCCTTAGAGGCCTGTGAATACGGGGTTCTAGGAAGGATGAATAATGCATCTGAAGATCTGAGATGTTTCGTACGATCTAGATACCACTTCAGTGCCCTAACCGGGCAGACTAGACGATCCTCTCTAATAGATGAAGTCTGAGAAATGTTCAGTAAGAAAATAGCACTAGGTGTGAAAGACATGTACTGGTTCTTCGGCAGGAAAGACGGATCTGACAAAAGATGAACTCCTTCTGGCGTGAATCTAAGAAAGCCTCGCTTAACTGACAGGGCTTGTATCTCACTACATCTGCGTGCGGAAGCTGCTGCCACCAGAAACACTGTCTTTAGAGTAAGAGCGTCCAGAGGAGCCCTCTGCAAGGGTTCGAGCGGCAGTTTAGAAAGAGACTCCAATACACCATTAATCGACCAGGATGGCAAGAGTCTTAGGGTTGGAGGTCGCTTATTGAACATTCCTTTTAACAATTTAGAAGCTACCGCGTTGGAGCTGACCGAAGAACCGTCAGCAAAACCTCTGTGAACAGCTGCAATAGGGGATCTATAGTTTTTAACGGTAGAAACCTGTTTGCCCTCATCGAAAAGCAGGACTAAGAAGGAACAGATCTGATCTAATGAGGCATCCATGGGATCAATAGAGAGTGACGTTGCCCACTCGGAAAACCTAGCCAAACGGGAGTTGTAAGTTTTAGAAGTGGACGACCTTCTAGCACAGGTTGTAATATCAGCAACTATCTGTGAAACGCCTGCTGCTTGCAAATGTCAGTTAATGTCGGTTGACAATTTCCACGCAGTCAAGTGAAGACTGTCAAGGTGCTTATGCCAAATCTGGCCCTTCTTCTGAGACAGTAGGCGGCAGTTCGTCCGGAGCTTGAATGGCTTGTCTATCAGAAGCTTGAGGATGAGGGGGAACCATGGCTGGTTCAGCCAACAAGGCGCTATTAAGATCATGTCCCCTACGGACCTGGAGAATTCGAGCAAGGTCGTCTGAACAAGACGCCACGGAGGGAATGCATAAGTTGATAGGTTGTTCCAGGAAATTGCCAGAGCATCTACTGCCCATGCCTGAGGATGGAAAAACCTCGAAAGAAGGTCGGGAGTTTGCTGTTGGACGCTGTTGCAAATAGGTCTATGTACAGGCGCCCGAAAAGGAGGAACACATGATCCGCCCACGTCTGAGATAGGGCCCACTCGTTGTGGTCGAACATCCCTCTGAAAAAGGGCACTGGCGAAAACTTTGAGTTTCCCGGCTAAGTGGCTGGCCCTTATCGAAATGTCCAGATCTTGACAATGTCGGAGAAGGTCCCAAGTCTGGCGACACAGATTCAGAGATCTGGTTCCCCCCTGACGATTCAGATAAGAAACTGTCGTGGAATTGTCGGAAACAATGGTCACATCGAAGCCCTGAAGATGTGCTTCCCAATTGTGAATGGCCTTGGAGACTGCCAACAACTCCAAGACATTGATGTGGAGATTTTGCTCCAGAGGAGACCAATGACCCACAACTGAGTGAGCTCCCCAACCGAAGTTGGAGGCATCCGTGGTGATTGTAGTGGGTGGTCTGGTTTGAGAAAATGATCTGCCTTGATGAATGTTGTGTGGAAGAGTCCACCACTGTAGGAAAGGAATGATTTGGTCCTCTACCGGAATTCTTTTCGATAACAGATGAAATGGCGTAGGACATGGAACTGGATGGGTCTCATCTGAAGTCTGCACAGAGGTAAAATCTCGACCATACTGGCCATCAGGCCAAAGAGACGGAGCCACAGCCTCGCGCGAGGAGCTCCCTTTGCTAGGATCTCTGAAATGCATGAACCTAAGGAATCGATTCTCTCTTGAGTCGGGAAGGCGAAGCCTGTTTTGAAATCCAGATGAGCCCCCAGATAATTGATCACCTGGGCCGGTTGAAGGCTGGACTTGTCCCAGTTCACGACCCAGCCTAACTCTTCTAGGGTCTTTAAACAAACTGAGTATCCTGAATCGACTGAACCCTTGAATTTGCGAGAATGAGCCAGTCGTTGAGGTATGTGAAAAGAAAAATCCCGCTTCTCCTGAGAAATGCTAGAACTGACCTTGTCACCCTGGTAAATACTAGAGGGGCCATTGCAACACCGAATGGCAGGGCTCTGAAGGAATAGTCTGTTCCTTTGTAACGAAATGAGAGGTATCTCTGGTGGTCCGCATGAATGGGGATATGGAGGTAGGCATCTTTGAGATCGATAGTCGTTGCCCACATGCCTCGAGAGGGTTGGAATGACTGACGACAGGGTTTCCATTCGAAACCTCCTTGTCTTGATGTAGGCTTTGTTCAACGGTTTTAAGTTTAGAATGGGTCTCCACAGATTTGGTTTTTTTGGAGCAAGGAAGAACGACGAACAGATGAGATTGGAAGACTGATGAGGAGGAACCACGAAAGTTGCTCTTTTCTCTAGGAGGCCACGGATTTCTGCCTCTAGGGCCTGGCGCTTGGACGGATCGGAGGGAACGGGAGTTGCTCTCATGACCCCGGAAGACGGAGGGGTTTCGGCGAACTCGATACAATAGCCGTTGTTCACTACGTTGGAGACCCATTTGTCCGGTAACAGCTTCTCCCAATTGTGCTGGGACAATAAAATTCTCCCACCCACCGCCGGGAGAGATGCGGTGGGTTGGGCATCCCTAGGGCCTTGAAAACCCACGGCCCCTACCGGTTGAAGCACCCCAGAAAGAACCTCTCGTAGACGAACGGTTAAAGGAGCGCTGAGGTTGTCTTTGATGCTTAGAGCCTGACTGGGGAGATCTTCTCGAAAAGGACCCAGAAGATGAAGGCTGCCGTCTACGATATTGGGTAGGTTTGTTAGATCTGCCTCTCAAACGTGAGGAAGGCTGGTAGCGAGACATACTCAAATTGGCTTTCTGCATGTCCTTTTTGCGCTTAACCTCCACCTGGAGTTGGGTGTCAAACTGCCCTCCGAAGATATCAGTCCCAGACAAGGGAAGCTGGCGGAAGCGATGTTTGATGTCTCTGGTTGGAAGTCTCATAGCATCTAGAATTATCTCTCTGCGGTCCATACCGGCCTTAACAGAAACTCTGGCGAACTGGTCGTAGACCCTTCTCGCTATGGGGCTAATCAAACTAACCAAAGTGGCTGTATTTGATCTAGATACTTCGGAAGAACCTATCTGCCGCAAATATTTCATCAAAACCTCAGCTATCAACAATAAGGCAGACGAAAACTTAAAAGAATGGTTCATGCAAAAATTTACTTTCATATGTGAAAGAGGAACTAAATCCATGCATTTTGGTGAAACTTTGATTCAAATCGGCCATGTATTACTCAAGATATCAGCAAAAGAAGTTACTGCATTTGTGACCTAAGGTGAGCTTGAGGCAAGTGGGAGTTATATAACTAGGCAGCTCCCTGATACCACTTCCTCACATTGATAAGGGATGCTTTGTTTCTTTTGTTTTTTCAGTCTGTTGTGCTGACCTTGACGTTAATAGGGATAGGACCTCACCATGTGGAATGTGAAGTTTGTAATTTTCCCATGCCTCTCATACAATCACATTCCCATAACATTTGATTGTTGAGGAGAAAATTGGTTATGAAGCTTTAAGAAAAACAAAGGACTGCTCGTTAATGTGAGGCTATGACATCATATGTGCTTGCTTCAAGTTCACTTTCTGTTGAAAATGTGACAACTTGATCTGCTGACATCTTGAGAACCACATGTCGGATTTCAACGGGAAGTTCACCAGATTGCTTAGAATAAGTACCCCTCTAATAAATCAAAACTTGATTTGAGCTTAGACCCTTCTTTTAAGGCCAGTCCGGGCCGCTGTGTCAATCTGTCCAAAAGCACGGAGACCACGCTTACCCGCAGTGGACTTTAATTTCCTGGAATAGTCTAAGGAGCCTACCGAGCGAAGATAGTCCTCGGCTGCCTGAGGAACGGGAGGAGTTTTAAACAAATCCTGCCACTCTTTTTCTTCCACCCTAAAGGAGGCGCACTGTGATTTTGAAAAGGCGGACCACTTGTTTGCCGTTGCCGAAGCAGCCGTGGCCTTAAAACGATCCTCACATTCGGCGTCAACAGGTAATGAAGCCTTGATAGAAGTGGATTGTTTATTCAAAGACAACTTGGACTTGGAGGGAGTGGCACTAGATTGATCAGACGACTCAAAGCCTCATTGTTGTCTCAAAATGATAACGCCTTTATTAAAAACTTCCCCCGGAATGTCCGTGCCAAAAAGAGGTTCATCCTCTGAATGAAAGTCCCCGGCTTCGCCATCCGAGGCATGGTCGTCCAAAACAGAAAGCAAATCACCACCTTCCTGTCCATAATCTGAGCCTGAAAAACGTGAACCTTCCGCCGATAGGTCTAAATCTTGAGGCTGGCTTTGAGAACCTGAGCCGGATCCACCACCGAATCTGCGGCCGAGAGGCTCTGAGATTGGCGAGGCCTAGAACCCTCCTGAGGTAATGAGGGACGAGACACAGATGACAGTAAGTTCAAAATCTGAGATAAAGTCTCTGAATTTCCAGAACCCTTAGAGGGATGTCTCTTCCTGTGTTTCGGAGAAGGAGAGCGCGAAGAGGAGGAAGATGACAACGAAGCCCGACGATGGCGGCAACGGCTCTTATGACTCCTTTTAGATCTCAAACGAGATCTACTACGCCGGAGATTATCCACCCGGTCCTCTGAAGCAGGAACTGGAAAACCTTCAAAATCTCTGGTTCCTATAGAGGTAGAATCCGAGGCCAAAACAAGGTTTCTTAACACTAAAGACGGTTCTCAATGCAATACCTTCAGGGTAGAACCCGGATTTCCTCCGGTAGAGTCAGATTGTAGCACCAACTGAACCTGCTGGGTTTGAGAAGTAGACGGTTCCGCACCCGAAGTAATTCCTTGGACGGGTCTAATCCCAGGCGGCCCTGGAATATTTGAAAGGTCAATGACCTGAACCGTATCTGACGGAGCACAGGCCTCTGTGTGAACTGAAGGAGACGGTTGAGAAGCCGGGATGGAAGGAACCGAAGACAGCGAAACCGTAGGCTGCAGGGCCGGAGCGGCTAGGCTCAAAGAGGGCCGACCTATATCATCCGTATTCACGGAGGTCGCAAAGGCAGTGGCAGGCTCGACAAGGAGCAAGGCACCCTCATTAGAATTGGCAACACTGTCAGAAGCCAATGAATCGTTCTTTTTCCTTCTGATCTTAATCCAAATTGCGTTAAACCAAAGCTGGCTGGTAAGTGGGAAGAGGACAGGAGAGGCCGCCCTCGGCCAGAGGGCGCCCTCCTCCACTGTGCTATCGGTTTACCAGGTTCTGATTTCGGGTAAGTAGGGATTACATATGTAAATAGGAGGTAATGAGGGGCGAAGTAGATTTGCATTTTTTTGCCCAGGGGATACCCCTCCCCTCAGACCCTCCCAACCCCCTCCTGATAAATCTCTGACTACTTATTTAGCTGCAATTTCATTTGAATTTGGCCATGTAGTACTTCCTTGTAATGTGATGACACTGTACAAGTGAAACCTGAACAGGATTCCTCAATACTATGGCTGGTTTTCCTTCTTTTGTGATGCCTATGTTCTCAGGATAACATTTTATGAGAGAAAAAACATGACAGAAATCAAATTTGATGTACGGTGACGTACGTCAACACTGTTTCTGTACGCACATGGACTTTGCCAGAAATTGACGCATCCGGAAGCATACGTCAACTTTTTTTCCGCATTGATCATGTCACAATGCAAGGTGTCCTGTGTGGACGGCTCCATTGATTTACGTCCAAAGTGATAAAATTGACGTGACGTAGACGGATTGGGATGCCAAGCAATGCATCCTGTGTGGACAAGCCTTTAGGATATGTACTCCAAGATATTTTATCAGGCTCACCAAATCCTTGTTTGACTATGATGTTTGGCCTTTCAAATTTGGTCTAAAGACTGTATGAGTGACTGGAAATACTTATCGGTACTCTTAGTCTTCACTAAAATACTGAACTTTAATGTTTATCAAGTTTTTTACATGATAAATTGACCACGCTAAAATGTAATCTTGAGTTCCTTCCTTGCCCAATGACACAATTTGATGATAGGCAAAAAATAATATCTCATGCATAAACATTAAATCCAGCTCCAGGAAACCTTAGCCACAGCATGCAGAGCATACAGGGGGAGTTTCGTTTACAATCCTGCCCAATCCACCGTGTAATTGTTTGCAACCTAAGTGGAATAGAACCTAGATGAGGCGATAATAATAGACCTCTGGCGGTGGGGTTGGAAATTTGATATACCTCACTTAGACAATAAAAAGTGAGGTTTGGAAATCTACATTTTAAGTGTCTCCCATTCGGTATTATTTTATTTTTCATTTTTTATTGGCCACACTGACAGCAGTTCTGACTGTTTTGTAAGGTAAGGTACTGGGTATCACATTAAACCATGTTGAGTTTGGAAGCTAATACAGTTCTTTTAATTGTGAAAATTCTTTCTAGGCTATACTATCTTGATATGAATTGCACACTTATAGCCACCCTACCATGGAACTAGCCCTTGGTTGTCCCCCTAAAATGGTTGTCCCACTAAAATTTCGGGAATACAAATTTTAAGTTGCAATTTGTCACAATGAATTAACATTCTTCCTAATGTGGTGTTTTATTGTAAATGGGTCTGCAAGATTTTCTGCATATTCTGGTCTACAACTGGTGTGTACACTGAGACAATTTTATTAAGAGAGCAATGCAAGCATGCAAATGGGGTCCAAGACTATATGGTTTGTCCTTATATACTATGAATTTCATTCATTGGGATCTAAACAAGGCTTACACACATAGCATCATTAATGCCACTTCATGCAGAAGTGGGCATGGTGAGAGTACAGAACACTGCTGCTTAGGCTCAAACTGTACTTGTAGTTAACACATAAATTGCTGCACATATGTATTATTAAAAGACATCTTACCTCTCTATCAATAGGCGCTTTTGTGAAGACTCTTCCATCAGTTGGTTCAACACGTAAATAGTTGTATGCATCACCAACATCACTGCTAAGGTACTGTGGTGCTGTATTTTGTATGCCATACACCAAGGTATCACCAGGATCGGGATCATCGGCCATTAACTGCCCTACAATAAAATAAAATACAATATAAAATGGAACCAGAAAGCCAAAAGGCTTAGTGATTCCTTGCCATAGAAAATGTTGGGATTTTCTCGGAATTCTTGGGAAATTTCACTTTTCAACCTCTAATGACCCCAGATGACCAGCTTTGACCTCCCCAAAACAAAAAGGTTCTTCCTCCAACCATGAAGCATAAATGTGCCACATATGAAATCTATCCAAG
>WURT03094277.1:0-12613 GCA_009936505.3 Holothuria glaberrima
TGAGGTAAATTGCTACACAATTTTGAAAATGCATAGCAGTATTGCTACGCAATATGAAATTCTTATTTCCATCCCTGATTGCTGTTCACAAAATTGGGGTACTGCATCGCCAATATATTTGCTGGTCTCGATCTTCTAAAAAATTCACAAATACTCCTAGGTTATTGACCTCTATGGGTCATTTACATGTTTAAGATCCTTCTTGCTAAGAACATGTGCACACAGGTTTCAAAAATTGTGATTTTCACAAGCAGTGCTGTTTTGTTTCTCAGACATTCTATTAAACTGCTTAAATCTTGTTACTAGGACTGTCACACTTTTGTGTGCTACATAGCATGCGTTGCTATTCAATTGTGACATAGTCCATAGCTTTGGTTACGTTTTTACACACGTATACGCATACGTAGCAACATTCACTGCAGCAACGCACGCAGACGCAGGATCCCTTAGGGATCTTTTGCGGGAAAAAATTTGTACAGCCATGGCCTAGGCCTAGTTCAGGGAACAAAGTGTACGTGAGAACTAGGCCTCGGTACCCTAGTGCCTGTGCTCCAGGTAGGCCTAGCTTAGTGGCGATTCTAAGATAGTGATTGTCATTTTGGCTTGGGTGAAGCTTTCTTAGTGGGGCTGCTAATTGGCAGGGATCACAACCCACTACAGTCTACAGCAGCAGCCCCACCATAATGACCAAGGGGTGGCAAGGTTGGGGCTATAGAAAACACGGAGCTACTTTTTAACAACACGTAGCATCCAGATGTGCAGATGAGATGTGACAGTGTTTATCTTGCACCCTAAATTTTGACTCCGCATCCGAGCATCTGTGCTTCCACTCCAAGACTGATATTGGTGAAATCATTCACTCTGCATTCAAGTATCAGCACATCCACTCCAAAATATTGCTTGTGGTCTTACAGGTAGTTAGGAATGGATGCTGACAATGAGTCTTTCTCAAATTAAACTTACCTGCTGTATGCATGTTCCCATTTTATTATGAAATCTTTCCTGCTTATCTAACAGGTCCACCTTTGACATGCATCTGCACATCCACCCAGGGGATGACTGGAGTGGACTTAGAAAATTTTCAAATATTTCATTTTGACTCCGCATCTGAGCATCTGTGCATCCACCCAAAATACTCGCAGCGAACTTAGCCTGTAAAAAAAATTAAAATTACGGAAAGATCCACTTGTAGGCCTTGTTAAAGAAGATATTCAAGATCAACCATGTATTGTTCTCAAAAGGCATCCATACTTGTCATTTATCTTGGTACAAATTTTGACTCAGCATCTGCCCCACCCAGGAGTACTTGGAATGGACTTATAATATTTTCGAAAAATTTCCACATACACCAACAAGTTATTATGAACAGTTATTATAGACTACAGATTTCCCCAAACTTTGACTTGCTGTAGCATCTGCACATCTAGATGCTCAGAGAAAACCCTTGAGTGGCCCTGCATTCTATAGTTATACACTCTAAATGTGCTAGGCCTAGATAGCAGGAAAATGACTATATTTGCTGAAAAAGTCCTAGATTTATTCCTTTATTTTTGATGTTCAGCATTGGGAGCCCTGAGTAGTATCAATTAGGCCTAGGGTATTAAAGGCAGTAGTAATCAGCAGACTCTGGCAAATCTCCTGTTGCATTACAAGAACCTCTGAAGACATTTTGAACATAACTACAGTATTACAAATGAGGTAAAGCAAGGAGACAGTCTCCTTGAATTTCACATGATCAAAATTGGCTGTTCATGAACTAGAATGACGGGGCATACTAACTCTGATTGCAGTGACTGCATTTTTCCTTTAATAATAGCCACCAAATATAGTCACTGAGATGACTATGATTGAAAGAGGGATCAACAAACAAGGTAATTTAATTGATATATGCGCCAGACTTTAAGAATTGGCCTGCCCGGGGAATGCATTCCCCACACAGGCCAGACTATCTTGTTTTCCCGTCCTTGCACTTTTCTGTTTTTTACTGAAATATGCGCATTTTTCTTTCCAATTTGGAGTTGTTCCCCACAGTCGTGTGCTACAGATCATCCGAACATTGATTTGTGCTGTCACTATCGTGCAAATGATAGCTCTGCACGTAGCCTACAGTATGTATGGGTACATTATATGTGCGGCCATTCTCATCTGGTGATATGCATTGGTAGGCTTGTGCAGTGCTGAAACATTGGTGTTCCGGCTTTCCCGCGCCTTTTCCGTTCTTTCTTGTTTGCATCCCCACGCACCAAAAAAAAATGAATATGCATGGCAATACCCATTATACCAATTCTTGGTGGGTTTTTTTAACATTATCCTTTTTAGTTTATGTACCTGTTGCCAACCCTTGCAGGTCTCATAGGTCCTATAAACTATTATTGGCCAAAAAAATTCCAGTGGTATATCCCTACATTTTTGCTAGAAGATTAGGCCTACATTTATTCTCATTTTTTCATGCTTTCTGTTGGGAGCCCTGGTAAAGCATTCTTAGGAATAGAAATCACGTGGACAACACATTTCTTAATCAAGCTTAATTTTTGCCTACAATCCTTTTGGTAGTATGTAAACACATTTAACATGATAGATGTACGAGTGTACATTGCCATCACATAAATTTATAAAGTATTGCAAGTCGCTGTGAAGATGGTCATTACAATTATAGAAATTTTTGGGGTAACTGATGACTGGTGTCATCCTTCAGAATATCTGTGTTGGCTATGCTAACACCAGACTTGCTAAGGTGCATTCCATGTAGCACCGATGCCAAAGTATTATCGTTCGTACCCCCACAAAACACAGGTGTGATTTATACCACTCAAAATAAAATAACATTTGCTTGCCAGATGATTATTCATCATACCGGAAGCAAAAAGTTACATTCTTTCCTTATTTGGCAGGAAATAATCGGGCATTTTGTGTGGTACTCAATTTGAATTACGTGGAAACAAACCACCGCAGAAAATTTTTTAGCTGCAGTTTTGACTTAGCGCTAGTTTTCAGTACATTAAAGTCAACATTTAAGTTGTACACCAACTCAGTGAATCCTCACGCAGCTACTCAAAGGAATTTTCTTCTGGGTATAGAGCATGAAATGCACATTGGCAGACTAACCAACCTCAAAAATGGTAAACCTTGTGGTTCCTGCAAGAAAACCGGGAAATAACATCTCAAACCTTGAAACTTTAATTAAGTCATGAATATTTCTATGAAAAGAGTTTTCTTAATAAGGGACACTTTAGATCTTTTTGTTCACAATCTGAATAATGTTAACATGATAACTACAAACCGACTGTTTGAAAAATTAGTCGTTTTTCTGACAATGATACAACTGTGATTTAATAATAACTTTACCAGCAAGGAAAAGCACTGATCTTGGTCTCAATAAGGAAAATTTATCTGGCATTGCCTCAAAGTGATTTTCACTTTGTCATCTGACATTTTCACTGTTAGATGATGCCTGAAATTGTGAGACTCACATTGAAACTGTGAGGGTTGGCAACTTGTCTGTAACACATTTACAAGATATAGTCAAGTGGGGTACAAAAAAAAAACAAAGTTAGCAAGATTCTTTTATTGATCGTGTGTAGTGGTATAGAATAGTGGGGTAAATAAAAGCAAGAGTGGGATAAAAATAACCATTTTTTTACCCCACTTGCATACTTTCATACTACAGTACCATTCATTAATTAAGATACTGGGGTACATACTTTCATACTACAGTACCATTCATCAATTAAGATACTGGGGTACACTAATTCTAATTGGAGTGACTGCGTTTTCACTTTTCGTAAATTTTTCATTGCTCAAAGTTAGAGGATCATATACTATTCTGTTGTTGGACCAGGTGTATCTCTGACAAGAATGAAAAGGCAGCATGCATTGCAAATCATACTGTATTTTTCATAGTCATAGGTCATAGCTTTCTGCTTTTGTATTTTAGGTAGGCAAAAAGTCATCACTCCCACGCAACTCCAACAATCGAAGGGCTGACATTTATAACTGTGTTTATCTAGATCTGTACATGGACTTCAGGAAGTCTTAAAAACTCAGTTTAATATTTCTTTGTGAAAATGCATATTATCAGAGGTGGCATTGAGTAATGTTCATAAAGTTTATGAAAGTGATATTTCATGAAGAAAGAGGTACATTCAGCACTTGACGAATACATAAAGCTTGCTAGCCTGGGACGAAGCGCAAACCACACTTGGGCTACTAGTGTAAGTTCACTACAGGAAAAGCCCCGTGGGCTAGTACAAAAAGGTATATGTATAGCATTGTAGCTGCTTTGTTACCATACATTTTTTGGCTTGTTCATGACCTTCGGGCTAGTGTAATAAGTCATCAGTGCTCATTGGCTAGAAACAAAGCTCAGGAAATTTCTATCCCAGGGTACACTCAGCAGAGAGATTCGAAATTTCATCATTTCTAGAAACTTCATGGACAGGTGTAATGGTGATGCTTATACCCTGGGGTATTTATTTTGCATGAAGAATGTCAAGATATGTATACTGTAACACTACAAACTGTAAGTAAATTTACGTCAGGCACAGTACATAAAATATGGTTTGCATATGATACACTGTAACACTGTGCAATACTGCTGTAATTACTGCCTTAGAAGTGGAAAATTTTGAAGCAGAGCATCTTCAGAGGTGTGCCTATGCCGTATTCGAAGAGTTCAGTTGGGTTCCAAAGGTAAACAGTACCTTTAATGTCTCCTTGCTGAGTAAACAAGCTGTTGTAGTGTAATGGATATACTTTGTTCCCATAAATAATTTACTGGAATGTACTGCTGTACTCCCCAAAGAGTAAGAATGTTTTACATTTTTTGTTTCATTTCAGTTTTGCGGAACTGAAGGTAAAACGTGACTGAACGTGTTATGTTGAGATGAAAAACTGTTGCAACACAAATCTTTCCAGTGCCTGGTCAAGTAGAGTACCAAGGGAGTGTCAACATCAGCACTGTCTTCAAAGGTGAATTGCTGTTCTCAAAATGATTAAAATCGAAGACAATGAAGAGAAGGGCAAGGAAAGTCCTTACAAACATGCCAGCTTTTTTATGAAAGTCTATTTCTGGTAAGTAGTTTTACATCTGAATAAAACAACCCCCCAAAAAGCAAATCCACAACATTTACTTTCAGTTCTCAGTTGTATTCTTGTCTCTCAAAGGATCATTTTTTTTTATGCTAGAAAAACTTGTTTAAAGGGCTTTTCTGTTGACACAATACAGTATGAATCATAAAGTTTGCAAATTCCAATAGTGTGACTGCATGCACTAGTCGCCTAGTATTTGATTGTTATTATTATTGTTGTTATTGTTAATGTTACTTATCATTATTACTGTTGGTGTTTATTGTAGGTTGCTGTTGATGTGTTTGCAGTTGTTGGTTGTTATTGTTCATGTTGATGGTGCTGTTGCTGAACATCTCAAACTATATGGCATAATTTACCACAATGTATGCATCCTATTATTGTCGAGGGCAAAGTTGACAAACAGGAATTCATTTTGGTACTTTTTGATACTGCAGTGCAAATCATGATTGAACTTAGTATGTGGATACTATATCTACTGTCTACAATATTCTGTAGATCTAGGCAGGCCCTAAAATTATATTTTCTACATTGTCGTGCTTCATGACAATATAATAGACAACATCCATATGTTCCTAAATATCTTACCAGAAGTTAAAGAACAGTAGATAAATATATAGTGCAGTTTCAAGGTTTTCAAAAATAAGTTGCTGAAAGTACTGCATCAGTTTGGGCACATTCAAGTACTTTTTGTCAGTATTAGAATTACAGTTTAGGTGCACTAACTAGAATGTTTTCTTCTTTTTTTACTATACTTTATTTAACTGAACAGTTTGTAGCATAATTGTGTTTGAAGCATTTGTGTATAAAACACGTACTAAACATTAGTTGAACAGAATGAACAAAATCTCAAGTTGGAGTTTTGCCAACATTTTTAAGTTTTGCCAACATTTTTAAAGCACAGTGACTATGGTGACACATTGGAAAAAGTGTTACATTTTCTAAATTCCCAGGGCACAGTCAAATTTCTCACACTTTCTTACATGTTATCACATGTGTGAAAACAACTTTTCATCATGTTTCTAATATTCTCTTCCAAATTTAAGAAGTTTTGGTAGCAAGCTTCTCAGCTTCTAGAATTTCTCCACCCATGGTTATTTCACAAATTACTTCTCATCAAACCAAAATGTATGTCAAATGTTTAATATTCTACAGCTTTGAGATGTAAAGTAAACATTTGTCACATACCAGAATTTTTATTACAGTTATGGGAGTAAATTTACAAAAGATGAAAAGTACGATATAAAATTACTTAACTTTTCTTTACACTTTGGCCCTAGCTGCAGACTTGTACAAATGCTTGTATAAGAATGACAGTAGTACAGGAATGTAGGCCCTCATAAAATTGTGGTGATGAATGCCAGGACATTAATAGAGCCTGTTGAACTGATCTGTATTAAATTTTCAAGTAGCAGAATGGCTCCTCTCCAAATATTGCAAAACAGTTCATGCATAAAGCTTCCCCAGAGGGCAGAGTTTTTGCTTTCAGCAGCTCATTTTTCAAGCCAAACCATTGGGTTAAAGACAAATACTCATCACCCAAAAGTATATTTTTAGTGTGGGGGTATCAAAATTCTCAGTTGGTGAGTGCTCTTTGATTGACAACAAAGTTTAAAAATTCAAAAAATGCAGAGTAGCAAGTATCCCACACAATGCAGAGAGAGTGCTTGGATTACACATTGTAGCCTTTAATGTTCACCAGGACATGGCCTTAAGCAACAAAATAGGTTTGTGTCTACACAAGAAGGAGCTTTATACATTCATGGGAGGAGCTACAACTTGCTTAGTTGGGAGAACTGGAACTGTCTGGGATGACGAGAACTGCCCTTTTAGTTAAGGCCTGCCCTGAATTTGCTGGAAAGTTGCAAAACATATGCACCAACCAGTAGGTAGGATTGTTGAACACAAAGGGGCTGTAAGAAGTTAAAAGATTTGTACATTGTTTTAAAGCTTCTATGTTGATGCTCAGTAAGCACAGCAAGCTTGAGGAATGAAGGAGTTTTGGGTGAGTCTGTAAAATGAGTGGGAAACCCTTTTCCCTTGAATGGTGATTTTATTAGTCATCTTGCCACTTGTAGGCCAGTGAAGCTGTGTTTTGTGAAGGAACAATGAAGCTGTATTCTGTAACTAAGGTAGCTTAGGTTTTCCTCATATAAAGTGCGAACAGGTGCCTCTCTTCCCTTAAAAGAAGAGTGCCATAGCCAACCCCAGTCACATGATTGTTGGAACTAGGGTCTGATTACAAATACAGAAAAATACCATTTATCCCATAAATATCAGGATGGAAGATATAGTACGTTAGATTATGGTAGATAATGTAAAGGCATGAAAGGGTTTGGAAGCTTTGGATATGACCAGGGTTTCAAGGGTTGGCTTCAATTGTGCCAAAATAATTTTGCAGATTTTTTTCTTTATGGCCAGCATAATTCAAGAAAAAATGCTGAAAAACATTTAGTTGTTACTTTTTCAACTAGTGAGATGACAAACAATTTTGTAGATGTCATTAACCCAGAGACTTTGTTACCAAAATTTGAGCTACTGTATGTACAATGATACTGTATCCATATTTGTGCATGCAGAATGTTGGTTGGAGGGAAGCTGTGTTATAACTCCCTGCTCTAGTGGTCTTCAGAGGTATACAGAATTTGACATCAATTGGTATAACTTTACAAAAGTTGGAGGGACATGTGTAGAGGACTTTTAAAACCGACTCTTTGTAAGCTTTAGTGTCATTACTTTTTGGTATACAAAGCCCACTTGGAGTCTTGGACACTCACTTTTAAGCTAGTCGCACACTACACGACTATGCACACCGCAACTCAACTCGATCGTCAGATCTCCAACAGTCGTGTAGTGTGCCTGAATTTACGACTATGACTGGAAGTTTTAAGTCGTGTCACCTTCAGTCAGGAAGAACCAACATGTTGGTTCTTCTTGACTGAAAGCGATGTGACTTAAAACTCGTCTTAAAACTGGCAGTCACAGTCATAAACTCATGCACACTACACGGTGTGCAACGTCGTGTAGTGTGGAGCTAGCTTTAGTGTCACTCAGGCAAGGTCTTGCGCTATCTGAATGTGTATTATGTAGAATATTGAGCGTATACTTACTCCTCTCTCCTAGCAAGAGTTTCAGAACAATTAAGCTCGAGAAATTTTTCTTCCAAATTTGATTAGGAGTTTTTGCCCAGACACCTGCTGTTTTTTGCAGACTGACATTTTAACCATGATTCTTTTTGAAGACAGGTACTCATCACCCCAGACAGTTCCAATTCTCCCAAAGTTCTATCTTACTTCTAGCCCCACCCACAACTGTCTTCAGCTTTCCCTTGTGAAGACACAAACCTACAGTAGTTAAACACTTAAGGACTTTTGGTGATCTCCTTTCGGAGATGCAAGGCCCTAATGTGTAAAAAAGCACTCTCTCGTATGCTGTGTAACGTGAGCAGTACTCTGCATCTTTTGAATTTGTAACTCAGATGTCAATCAAAGAGCAGTCACCAATTGAGACTTTTGCTTACCCCCAAGTGAAAGTGAAACATTACTCTTTATATTTCTGTTGAAATTTTTGTTGACTTTCTGTCTTCTTAAGCTCTGCAAGCTTGGTGAATACTAAATTGCATTGAACACTAGTCTGATAAAATTTCAAGGCTAGTTGAAGGGATTTGCCAGAGACAAAATTCAATGACTTCAAAAAATGCAGAAAATTTTTCTCTTTTAGGAGGTGAAAACTGCATCTTAGTAGCTTGTAGTGTTTGGAAGATACTAATCTTCAAACAAATGCAATTTTTTCTCAAGGTGAAGTGCATGATGAGAATTCTGTGATGTCATCATGGCACATTAATTTGACATAGAATTGAATTTCTTTATGATACTGATGCTGCTATAGGGAATATTTAGCAACTTTGTTCATTATGGCTAAATCTACATCAAAAGATAAGCAAACATTTCAACAGCATCAAATTTCAAGAACAAACAGGACATTCAATTATAAAGAAAAACAAAAGTAATCTGAGGCAATGTGCCCACTTTACATAACGTTCTCTGACCTTAACCAGACCTAGAAGTATTTTTTGACAAAAATAAGTACTCTTTAATATGAGATATCTGGAGTTAGGAAAAGAGTATTGCTACGGGGTTTGGAGGGCATAAACTGGAATTTTTTCTCTTTCATATGAGACCCATGTGAAAAGCCACTGGAATATATACCTTTAAGATAAATGAGGTTTAACTGCAGTGGCTCTCCACATATTTTTTATTTTTCCTGAGTGTGCACAGGGCTAATATACACCTCAACTAGGGTGGGGCAACAGCCCTCTGGCCCTATCTCTGGGTTAGAGCCCATTGCTGGGCACAGGGTAACCAGACGTCCAGTAAAATATGGGATTGTCCAGTATTTGGTTCATTTTTCCTGTGTCCCGTATTGAACCTCCCCAGGACGCCTATTTGTCCTGTGTTTTCATGTTGCTAACAGGGGTTCCTTACAAAATAGACTCAAACAAGGAAACACAACTATGAAATGGTAGAATGGTGGGATACAGCCAAGGCAAGCAACCTTGAAATCTATGGCAGAAGTGCATTAGCAGCCTTCCAAAGCCTGCTCACCCACATGATTTTATGTGTTACAACTGTGGGCTTACTGTACTGCTAACGTAAGATAGTGTCGAGGTTCGTGTCCTGTTCTGCAGTTTGTTAGTCCCGCATAACACTTAAGTGCCGCTGGCATACAACTATTAGTTGCATGTAGCATGCATGCGTATTCCATCAAAATTGCTTGCACTAGCACGTAGCCTAGTACAGTGCACGTGAACAAGGACTATAAGTTGCGGTATATGAGTAACAGTGTGCTGCAGAGCATGGCAGGACTGGTTAAAGCCCAAACTAACAGGCAATGTCTGAAAGCTTTCTCATCAAAAGAGAAATATAACTAGTAGTACTATATAAGTGACATGTTCAATACATTTTGGACCTTGTGATTTTTAACTTGGGCCAGTCTAATTATGAGTTTCTGGTGCTTTGAATGCACTCAAATCCATGAGTTTCTGGGGACTTGGCCCCCTGGACCCCAGTCAGGGCTTTGCCCTTGGACCCCACCAGGGGCCCTATGATGGGACCCTAGACCCCCACCCACTGGGGGCTTTGCGCTCACCGTGCACACTGTGTGTGCACACAATCCACCTTCCAGGCCAGTGTCCTGTATTTTAGTTTTCAAAATCTGGTCACCCTGGCTGGGCAGTACTGAAAAACTAAATTAGCATCAAAGGAAAAGCCTACGCACAAGTGTATACCCTCACAAATTTAAATACCTTACACACTTTATCCCAGTTGAGTGACAGCTTTAGTATGCAAACCTATTGATTTCAGTGTCTTTATAGTCTATGTGTACAATTCAGGGTCTTTTACCTAAGCCATTATGGAACATCTATTCACTGAAATGTGATCAATGCCCTGTGAAGGTCATTGGCTTTGACAGTAGGAGAACTTGGTAACAATGCTAAGCTCCCTCAAGGCTATGACCTAAATCTTAGATGGCCTGAATGCAATGACCAAGGCCAAACTCTGCCAGTAAATACATCATTACTTCCTGAATTGTCCTGGCCTTGTTGAATCATTTGAGAGTATTTGCTCTAGCATCATTGGAAAGGATCAGCTAAAATCCTGTTTAAATTTTACACCTACAATTAAGTATATACACATGTTGGAAACATGAAAGTCATGGTTTCATGTTGCAAAAGATAGTGAGCCAGTGACTATTCCTTCACTTCATTAACCCTTTTGCTACGTATGGTTTCGCTGCAAAACCCTAATTTACCATTGTTACGTACGTAGGGTTTCGCCGCGAAACCATACCACTCATTGCGTTCTGGAATAGCGCCGTATAAACCTACGGTGTTTAATCGTGTTTTGGGGATGGAATAGGGGTGTAATGAAGATTTTTAACCGCCATTGTCATGCCAATGTCAGAAGAAAAATAGGGAAGTTTAGAACAGGCCTAAATATTGATTTTCTTTAATATATGGCTCAGTATGGAGGGATAGGCCCCCTTCAGTGGTAAAAGGGTTAAATGTATGTATGGAATACAGTACACATTAAAGGTGGTTTGTTTTGTGGCCCCTAGATCTGGGAAAATTGTTTTGCAACAGATACAAGCTGTCCCTTATGTAAAAGTTGAGCATGACGCCAGTGAAGTTATACATGTGCTCTTTTTGTATACCTGACAGTACCGTAGCTTGCCATCTGTCATTGAATTCTTATGATAATTTCACCATGTTAAGACCTACGAATGTCATGGTGCTGTGCTGTATGACAGTGAATATCATGGAATTACACAGATAATGTAAATCCATGTCATGACTTATGGAGAAAATTATGCAGCATGGATCTGAATTTATTAAGTTAAACTTTCTTCTTTGACACATAGCTTAATTGTTCCTACTGACATTGAGTTGCCATCAGTTTAGAATTGTTTTTAGGGATATAACATTCACTTATAATGACATTTTTTTGACTGGACCTTCAGTACAGGTACAGGTATGTTCCAGTGCAACAGCAGTGATTTGTTCTCAATATGGGGGTGGGGGATGACCCCATTTACAAACAATTAACTGTGTAAAAAATCAAAGTCAATGGATGGAGAGGGGGGAATCCCACTCCTAGACTGGGAGAAATCCTGCTCTCTGATTAATTCTCTCAGTGTGTGCATATTATGTTATACAAGGGGCAAGATATTCAGCAAAGAAGTGTAGAATTGCTCTCAAATTACTGTGCACTAGATTTAACCTGAATCAGTCTAGCGTAAAAAATTAGATAGAGACATACATGTATTAACTTATTATAGATCTGCACAGTTTTGCAACTTAATGTAGTGTTATAGAAAAAACATAGTCACAATTTAAAAAAAAACAAGACAAATAAGTCACACATAAATAAGCCTGGGGGTGCACAGTAGTATGTGCATACTGTATATTTCCAAGTGATAGCATTTTCCCCATTGTCATTCGTGTAATACTGCAGCTTTCTATCTAGACTTGTTGGCAGAGCAGTAAAATATTAAAATTGCTTTCATTCTGACTTCTACTGTAAAGTGCTATGCAATACTGTACTGTACAGTACCTGGCTACAGGTACAGGCTCCAGCTTTTTGAGTGTGACAGAAACAGCATACTGCAACTACAGTATATTCTGTGTGTATGATTTACCAGCATATTAATGACGCTTTTATCAGCTCTTTTGTTTTTAAAGCTATAAAAGTTTGCACCTTATCAAAACTGTGTATCAAACTTGATGTTGTGTGCATTCATTCATGGCCATTTCATAGTTCTGTACATAGTCACAATACTTGTGCGCATTTTTTGCATACTTCCACGTACTGCACTGGACTTTGTTTTTTAGAAGTAGGCCTACTGTACATCAAGATCTATGTATAGAGGGGTTTCACCGATGTTACGTGATTGCATGTCCCTTTGTTTATGAAGGGCAAGATCCTGTGTCTCTTTGGGTTTGAAGGGCAAGCGTCCATTGTGTTACAGT
>WURT03094310.1:0-12613 GCA_009936505.3 Holothuria glaberrima
TCTCTTTGAAGTGTGAACTTTTCCGGCTTAACTATGAAGATTCCAACCACAACTTTAAGCAGCTTAAAGTTTCCGCGCAGATGCCTATGTCGAAACAAAGGATCGACACTGCGATCTTCCGCACAGATTGAGGGGATCGCGGCCGCGATCAACCAGTTACTTCTGAACAGAACTGTATCATTCTATATACACATCTATAAATCATGGTTTGAGTGAAGGACAATATGTTGTATCACAGTATTAACCTTTGAGGAACAAGTACTGAATCTCGAATAGAGGTCATTGCACTTTGATCTTTGCTGCATGCAAAACTCACTTACTTGTGTGTTAATGTTGAATACTGTGATTAAAAATTTAAAATGCCCAAAATTAAGTCATTTTTGTGTGTTTAACATTGATTGGTGGTACAGTGTATAGTATAATTATCTAGTGGAAGAAAGTTTTTGTGATTTTGGATGTAAGAAACAGTCTGAGTATAGATGTGGAGTGAATGTATCTGTTTTGCAATTGCAACAGCAGTTTTGGCAAGGTGTTCCAGACATTTTATCCTTTCTATTGTGTTTTCTCTACCATTTTAGAAGCTGCAGATCAGAAATTTGGAGAGAATTTAGAAAATGTCACTGAAATTTAAACCGTGAATTTTGTGATTGATGGTTATTTGTAGTCACTCAAACATATTTCCCAAATTTGGGCCATAAAACCCTTCTTCATGGGATTTTGATATCTGTGCCCAAACCTTGTACAGTAGTTCATGGGTGGGGGGGGGGGCTTTCCTGGCTTCCCTCCTTTTTCAACACCACTTTTTTAGACAGTCCCAAAGCTTCCTTACAATATGCTTATTTTGATTGCCAGTTGGCAGTATAAAATAAATAAAAATTTCAAGCAACTACCCTAGGACCTCTCCCCCCTCCCATGGAGGCTTCTTACAATTGATGCTTGTAAGTGTAAAATTTGCCCTCAAGGAGTTAATTGACCTCCATCCTCCCTTTTTTTACTGGAAATTTTGGATCTGCCGCTGAACTTGCCAAAGTTGCCACCATCAGTGGTCTAGTTCACTCACACATTACTGTTATTGAGGACTTAGCAGTGTCCAACAGAGGTGTTTAACTTCTCAAATGTGTACTCTAAGCACATTTCAAAAATCATTTTCATTGTAAGATCAGTGTAAGCTGCTCTCCTGCAATTCATACTTAATTTTTGTGTTGAACTATAAAGTGGCAAGTTGTCTGTGATACTGAAAAAAAACTGCAATGTGGAAGAAAACAGAAAGCAGGCTAAATGGCAGGTTAAACTTAGTACAATAAACAAAAAAAAAATAAAAAAAAATGAAAATGTAAAGGTAGGTGATTAAATAAAATATGTCCAAACACTGTTTCGTTTTCATCTAAAAGATCTATGAGGCCTACACATAGTCATTTAGAGAAAGCAAAGAGAAAGAGAACATGGCAGTTGATGAAAAAGAAGAATACATTTAACTCATAAAACATGCAGTTGTAAAGTGAGGAAGAGAGTCCGGAATTCATCTTTGGTGAAAACGGAACACTTACTAGCCTGTGGTATACATGTATTTGGTAATCCTTCCTGCCAATTGCCCAGGACATCCTGCAGTAACTCTTTGTTTTTATAACTGTCTTCCTTGCAAAGCTCTGGTAATGAAATTAGTATGGAAATGTTCATTATGAAAGTTGTTTTTGTAAGATCTGTATTTGCTTTCACCATGCAGGAAGGGAGACTATTACAGGTACCTTGCAGAATTCTCGGCTGGTGACGACAGGAAGGGTGCAGCAGAGAATAGTTTAGATGCCTACAAAAAGGCTAGTGAGACAGCTATCGTTGATCTTGAACCCACAAACCCCATCAGGCTGGGGCTTGCTCTGAACTTCTCTGTATTTTACTACGAGATTCTCAATTCTCCTGAGAGGGCGTGTCGTCTTGCCAAGGCTGCCTTTGATGATGCAATTGCGGAACTGGATGCCCTTAATGAATCTTCCTACAAGGATTCAACCCTCATAATGCAACTATTGAGAGATAACCTGACGCTGTGGACGTCAGACATTTCTAAAGAGGAGGAAGTCCAAGGTAATGCTTAATTACAGGAATATGGTGTTGAGTAGAAGATGCTGTGCAGGCTGTCCCCAAAATGCAAAACACATGATGTATCTCCAATACTAATTTGGTTTATGGGCTTGTAGAAGGCTTAAGTTCCCACCAAAAATTACGAGGTTAGGTTGGTATGGAAACATTTTGTAAAGCAGTCAATTCACTTAGAACTTCAAAACAGGAGGTAAGAAACATTTTCCTAACAGGTAATTTAGTCCTTTCAGTTTTAAAAGAATTGCACAAGAGTCAGGAATTGCCTTCCAGAAGAGCTTACAAAACAAAAAAAAAAAAGGAAAAAACCTCCTTCGTAGATGATTTGTGTGCAGCAGCGTGTGCCTCCATTTCATCTTAGTCTTTTTTTTTGCTGAGTGCTTGGATTCCGTTTCACTCCTCATTACCTCCTAATTACATATGTATTCCATTATTGCCTGCAATAACTGTCTGGCAAATAATAGCACCACAGTAACCCCCACTCATAGAGGGCGCTGTATGACCAAGTTCTCAAAGACATAAGCATAGACTCCAAACTTAAAATGGGGCGGTGACTCCTCACAGAGGCCAAAATATCGGGGCGGAAGTGCTGATCACTGCTCAGTCATTTTGAAAACAAACAGGCAAATGAATATCTTACAAAGGTATTAATACTTGCTATATGGAAATATTGTTAATTTTAGAAATACAACTCCTCAATGGCTTCCACTTAAATAAGAAAATTTATTTCTTCATCACGGAATTCCACATATGTACGCTTGAAGATGAGCGCACAATGACTGGCTTTGCAAGTTCATGGACATTCATTGGTCAGTTTCTGTGGTACCTTCAAATTGGGCACTTTAAAATGCCCGTTCAGTTTCTCATGAGCTAGCAACGGGAAAGCAACTAGCTTTCCAAGCACACAGAGGTGCATTCCAAGTATTGCGTATAAAATGCACAGAAATTGTATTCTGCGCGTATGCCATGCTCATGTGAGTCACACTATTCTAACAATCGAATTTTTCTTCAATGCATATGCAATGCTCACATAAGTCATGTAAGTCACGCTATTCTAACAATGGAATTTTATTCATCACCAAATAGAAAAGCGCTTATATCAAATCTTCATTTCCACCCCGATATTTGCCTCTCCATGAGGAGTCAATTTCCGTAACAGTGTAAGTATAGGAGTTTGGTATCTACGCTTATAATATCTTTGCAAGTTCTTCCTTCTGTGTTTCTAGTTTCTTGATTCATATTTCCCCTGAACCCAAAAGATAGCCGTACTTCTCAATATGTGGTTGCATTGCTCTTACCCTGTGCATGTCCTAAAATTATATTTCTAGTAATTATTCTTTGGTTAGTTTGACCATACCAAAAGTACAATAGCATAATAGAAAAGCAGTTCTCAAGTCTTTTGGGCAGAGGGCCATTCTTTCTGGAGATTTTTTTTAAATTAATTGCAGTACTTTCTCATATTAACGTTTTGGTTCCTTGAACCTTATGCATGGTTCATTTGAGTGCATGTCAGGGGCCACAAATGGCCCACAGACCCCACTTCACTTGACAACATAAGATACAGATACAAAAGATTATACATGGCTTGTGACATCTTAGACTTGCTGCAAGCCATAGCAATTAGGAAAATGTCAGCCTGATGACATGTTAAAACTTGATAAGATATGGAGACATTGTTTGTTTTCAAGGGGTTTGGAATTTGGCAGTTTTCCTATTTGAAGGTTCTCTGTGGCCTAGGAAAGTCATAAATTTTGGTTTTTTTCCTCGGCTCATGTATAGTCTCTTTTTTTTGTGGAAATGACAAGTCATGGAAAAGTCATGAAGCCTGTCAAGACAGTGTCTAGTGTTAATATGAGCATACACTGTTTATATTTCTCCAAGACATGTATACATGGAAGCAAATTTTGAAAGATGCATTGATGAACTAGATCATAGATTTTTCCATAGCTTGGTATTGGAAAAGCTGTGAAATTTTGTTATTCTTACAATTTCAGAACAGTGCTGTATTTCTGTAGTTTTGAACCTTCTTGCCTCTTGTAAACAGAACGTCTTTTAATCTTTTGACAGGAACCAAAGCTAAGTTAAACAAAGTTAACTTGTCTGGAATTTCTCTTTTTCAGATGGCAGTGCAAAACTGGACGTAGAAGACATCGAAAACTTTGAAGAAAATTCATAAGGATACCTCTATGTGTCTTTTTTATCTTTTACCAAGGTATACGTGGCAGAAAGGTTGAAAGTTAAACTCTTAAGGGTGTTTCGTCAGAATCTGTCAGGGATTTTTGTGAAATAATATTCAAGATCAAATTGGAAGGATGCGACTACATAAAAGGTTAAAAAAAATATAAAAATGTAAAAAAAGAAAATGTTAAAAAATACAAAAGAAATGCTGGAGAAATAAGAAAAAAAAAAAGAATTGTGCTGTCTGTTGTTTTAAGCCATTCCTTCGCAAAATGTATTTTAAAGTTGTGACTAGTCGGTCAGTTAGGACCGTTAAAATTGCCCCTGGCATTCTCAGAGCCATCAGTTTCCTGTTTGCAAAAAGCGCCCTCACTTTGAGTTAGTCACATTTTGTAGTATGTTATTTAATGCCTTTTTGTCCTGCTTGCGTCATGTGTCCTCTTTTCCATTGTCAGTGAGGGATGATCGATAAATTGCCTGCCCCTGGTTTCTCTGTTTACAAAAGTTGGTGAGGGGGGAGGGTAGAGAAGGGGAAAGTGATGCTAGTGATGGGGGATCTTTAAGCCAGTTCTCTCTTGAAACTTTTGATGACAAGGTATAATAACTGGAAGTGACAACATAAAGCTTCACACAGAAGCTCCGTGCATAGTCAAGCTACCCTTGCAAAGTTTGTGTGTGTGTGTAGGGCATCCTTTTCTCTCTCTTTGCTGTCATGTTTTTCTTTCTTGTTTTTTTCCATTTGGCCAGTGTAAGTGTATACACAGTGTAAATTAGGGGAGAGCGAGTTCATTCTTTCTCACAAGTTGAAACTTGGGAGTTCTGCAGGGTAGGGAAGAACAGTTGATCAAATGTTTTAATAGTGTTCAAGTCTTATTTGACCAAGTAAGATTTTACAGGATACTTCCAGACTAATCTTCAGCTTCAGCAGCAATAAAAAGTGCTCTATTACACATGCTGGCTGATGACAAGCAGTTGTAGGAGACTGTGTAGTATAGAGCAAAAAAAAAAAAAAATTGCACAGCCCCTTTAGAGACAGCAGAGCAAACTGGTATGTTCAGCACTTCATGAATGGTATGTTTGAATGGTAAAAGATGAAATGCTTTATTTGTGATTTTTGGTAAAAAATTCAGTGGTTTCTTTTCTGAGGTAGATGATGAATCTTTATTTCAGTAAAAGTATTTCATGTCTCAGCAGGAAGTAAGTCATATGTAAGTTTGAGATGGTGTTGAATGTTGTCAAGAAATCTGAAAAAAAGTTCCTTCCCAATAATAATTGTAGTTAACTCTTAACTTCCAAGAATTAAAGTTTTCCAAAAGTTTGAATGAACCTACAATGATTCCATTTTTGTGGATTTATGCCAGGCATTGAACAAACTAAGTTAACATATAATAGTCCATAGCCAGTGCAGCACTTTACGTTGATCGTTGTAGTTTGATAGTTGTGAGGAACATTATGTTTGTCCTTTAGTGGACCTTATAGTTGACCATGTGGTTCATTCCTTAAGGTGTTGTAGTATGAAGAAGACCAAACGGGACCAGTTAGAGTACAGCAATATGCCATTTTTTTTTCAATTGTCAGCTTGTAAGAGGGACGTGTTAGCTTGTAAGAGGGAGGGGAAGTCCACATGTAGTGAAAATTTAAAAAGTTTTAATGTGAACATTGGTCTGCCCTGCTTTGTGATACATGTAGTTATGTCATAACACTTTTAAGTTCAAATTTTTGTGGTAGTGAAGATGAGGGATTCCCAGTTTGTAACCATGGTTTAATACCAATCATCTGACTTTAAAAATTGTAGGAGTTTCTGTCTAAGTACTATTTTTTCTTTAAATGGTCTCATTTACCTTGACATGACTGATGCCTTTGTTAGGTTCACTGCAAAAGAATTTAGAATGGATACAGATTTGTCGCCGCCTGGTAAAATGTTTGAAAAGCAAAGATGGGAATGTGGAAGTCCTCTGTTTTGTTTGTAGGTGAAGTTTCCACAATTTGATTTTTTGAAAAAACACCACAGAATGGGGACTGGGGGTTGAGGCAAAAAGGGGAAAGAAAAAAAAAGTGGCTAAAGAAAATCAGAGAAATGGGGTGTGGGGAATGAACCCAGAATTAAGCATGATAGTGACACAGAAAACAAGCTAAATCTTATGGATTCTGCAGCTTACTATAGAATATTCAGGTTCACCTCAATCCACAGCATGAAAAGTGCAATTTTTTGGCTACACTTTCAAACGTGCAAAATCGCATTAAAAATGTTTTAATAAACAGTCCTGCATGTTGCAATCGATTATTATAAGGTTTACCACCCTGTTTTTCAGAAATCACTCGAAAAATGGGGAGAAACCTAACATTTATAAAACAGAAGAAACATTTTGTGAAGAGCAAAATCATGACCTTTATTGGGTTGATTTTATGTTGATGGTTGATTTCCACTTTTGACATCAGAATGCTTTGCTAAAGAGAAGATGAAATATAGGGGAGTGGTCACTAATGGCTTGTTCATTGTCCAGAATATATTCAAGGTGTAATAAAGTAGAAGTGAGTCATGAGTGACTGAATTCATGCCAGATATGGTTCATTTACACTTGACAGCCTTTCCATATTTGGAAATATAAACCAGCTTTAAGAATTGTTTCTTTTTGCAAATTGTGCATTGATGGTTGACAGAAATGTTAGACCTCAAATGTGACAATGGGTCAGTTGTAAAAGGACAACATTTTTATGGTAAAAGAAAGAAAAGGCATTGTACTGTAGTTACTGTTCAAAGAAGAAATGACACTCATAAAAATGTAACATCTCTCAAAACTCTCTGAAGTTTTTATTCTGTATGTGAAATCAATGAAGAGATGTTTGTGAACTACCCACGATAAGACAATATGATTAGAAGTTTTGCCACTCTGTGAAATTGAAAGGATTTTTAAATGGTTAGTTATGTTGAAACCTATGTGCAATCTTCCCTATTATTCCTGCAAAAAGTGCTACCAATGCTTATTCTGACAAGATGATTTGAATTGAAGTGATGAGGTAAAACTTTCATGGAAGGGGTTCAGTTTGCTTCCTTAATCTTTGCATAATGAATGATTAGGCACTTTGTCAAAACACCTCCCCCCCCCCCACACCCAGCAAAGCTACAGTAGCTGCAGCCATGTTTTATTTCCATGCACAGTTATGCACTAGAATTACAGGATTACTTAACCCCTATTATTATCATGTTATTAGCTACAAAGTGTAACAGCAGCCCACGCAGCTTCACATTTATGACATTGCAAATTAAAAATTCTCCCTGTTTGTTTCATGAGACTTTTAGAGCAAGTTACTAAATGGACACCGATTTACACCATTAGGCATTCACTCAAACCATAATTTACAAATCAGCTGAAAGGTACCATATGATAGAGTTTCGTAGCACTGTGATAAGCCAGGCTTTTAAAGCTCTTCAGACCAGTGATAACGTTCCTTTTGGAAGCTTTTGCAACGAATTGTACCAAATATGTCTTTTAAGAAATATACTATTTTTTTTTTTTGCAATCATCTTTTAGAGAAATCTTTTTTTGTTCATAACCACATGTATTCTGTAATGCTGATTTCGAAATATTTCAAGCCTATGTTTTCAAAAGTGTTAAATATGTGTGTGTCACTGACCTTTGGGGAGGAATTATTAACTGGGTGTTGATTTATTTTTAGCACTATGGTGTAGAAGAAATAAAATCTTAGACAAGTGGTTGCCATGGGAATGTGTTCAACCCTTGAGTGTTAAAAATGGAGGACTGACAAAATATCAGCTGACCTATCATGTAAGTTATGGGGTGTTGGACTTTTTTTTTTATTACATTCATTAGATTTTTAAATGTACGAAGTCCTAATCTATCTCTTAAGAAGTAGCCAACCTATATGAGGTGCAGATTTGAGTTTAAGTTTGTTTCTTGCTATTAAAGTCTAAGACACTACTGCACTGTTGTCAGTTTATTAGTGGAGGTGACTTTGTTGTTGGTTTTCTTACCATTTAGTGTTGCTAAGTGATTTATATTCAGACTAATTTCTTTTGTAAAATTCCTCATTTTCCAATTGCATCCTTTTAAATGGAAACAAATTGATTCATTCATTATCAGAAATATAGTAGAGTTATTGGGCTGGTGTTTTTGCATCCCATTTGTAGAGCGTGTGCTTAACCTTGTAACATTCCAATGGCAGCTAATTCCATTGTTGAATTTTTTCCCTGCTACTGGATGACAGATTCTGAAATTAGTACATCATTACTAGTATTGTGAAGCCATTTTCCCCTGTTGTTATTGTGGACGATTTGGATGCTAGGACTCTTTTACAACACACACCAATGTATTAAATATTGGTATCCTTTTTCAGCCAATAGTTAAGAATGTGAGAAAAACTTTTTAAATGCCTTTGTTGATTGTTTACTGACAATAGGTATGCTGTTAAAGTGGAATAATAGTGTATGATGGACGTGTTGACAATTGTTGACTTACTACTGTAGTCAAATGTTGGTATGTCAATCAGGGTAACTGTAGTCATCCATCGATGTATTTGGTAGGGCTGCTTCACTCCTTCATCAGTCACCACTTGGTTGACTGACTACTGTAGTCATATGTTGGTATGTCAATCAGGGTAACTGTAGTCATCCATCGATGTGTTTGCTAGGGCTGCTTCACTCCTTCATCAGTCATCACTTGGTTGACTGGCTACTGTAGTCATATGTTGGTATGTCAATCAGGGTAACTGTAGTCATCCATCGATGCATTGTGTAGGGCTGCTGTAGTCATCAATTCATTGACTGGCTTTGGCTTTTTAAAAAAAAGAGCAGTGTTTTGTGTGTTCACTGCATAGCACCAAAAGTCATCCATTGATGTGTGACAAAAGTTGCTGCAGTGTCTCAATTGAAATTGGATTTTAAGAGTAAGGACCCTCCAGCATAATTTTGCCCCATGTAGCATAGATTTCATTTGATTAATAGATTTGATCAAAAAATATTTCTCTTGCACGTCTTGATTGGAGCACTTCAAAAACCAAAAATGACAGATGCCTAAAAGGTAATTGCTTTTTGTTCCTTACGTGTGTAGAAATTTAAACAGAGCTTATTTGTGTGTGTGTGTGCCCCCTTGAAGTAGACAAAACGTAATGTTTCTGCATGTGACTGTATAGTAACGTATTAAACAATGGAATTATTGACTGTAATGCCGTTGAGAGTGTATTTAAAATGTGTACATGTGCAAAAAATAGACATTTCCACAAACATATTAATGCAGTTTCTAGTGCATATTGTTTTTGGTTCTGTTTGTGTATGAACATACTGCTGTACCCATAGTATCAACTGGACTACCTAAATTATGGAGGATTACATTTATTTTTAAGGTTTTTCTTTCTATTTGCTACTGTGCCAGACTTGACCCTCTTGACATGACATTTTTTAATTGTTTAGTTAATTTGTAACAGTCCATTGCGAACAAATAATGGATTTCACTTCAACTCATAAAAACATCAGTCTCGCTTCCTGTTTGTGCATTTTAGTTAATTCATGTGTTACATATGTTACCATAACGTATTATATGTAGCCGCCCATCATCACCTAAAATTTTTTAACATCTACAAGTTCCAATTGTTGACTATTGTGATGAGAGGGGGGGGGGGGCTGAATACTTGTCCAAAGTTTATTTTATTCCAGAAAAATAGCAGTTTGTCCCTAAAAAGGAAATTTGCTTGCCAATAGGAGGCCTATACCCCAGCTCTCAACCACTGCCTTGTAGGCCTATATGCATTTGTATCCTGTCATTTTGTCGATGACCAACCTTCCACCTACCATGGGGTGTGAGGCTAGGTCCTTCCCTCAACTGATAATTTTCTTAAATCTATTTTAAGAGTTACAAAATTTCTTTTAAAGTTGTATGAAGTTAAAAATTTATTGTGATGGATTGTACAGCCATGTTGTCCTTGTTGAACTATGGAACTCTTGTACTCTGAAATGGGCCAGCCTCGTCAAAAATTTTGAAGTAGCAATGCAAAATTTGGAGGTGTGGGGTCAACCTTGCTTCAGGGTCCAAAAGAACAGAATCTCTGGTGTGGAATTCCATGGAAAGCTAAATTTTCTGGGTTAACCAATTTCCTACTTGAAATTTTTCTGTGAAACTTATTTTTTTTTTCTTGAACTTTTATTTTCAAACACTTTTGAGTAACAAAAAGTGATACTACAGCTGCTGCCCAAGCCATAGTCAGTTTCATGTAGCCCTACTTTGATATATTCCTAAGGATAATACCTGTTTAACAAATCCTCCAAAATTTTCCATCCATCCCTCTCAACCTATCCTTTCCACAACCCATTACCCATTGAAGAAAAGTGCAACCCTTATAAGTCATAACATATCAGTCATTCAGGGTTGTCCATACCTTTAGCTGGACATGGTGCTGGAGGGGGGTTAGCTTCCAGGGGGGGCAAAAAATTTTCAGGGGGGCCAAATATAAAAATGTATGAAGTAATTGCAACTTAAAATTTTCTAGTGGCAAAAAAAAATTTCAGGGGGCTTCCCCCTCCCCCATGGCTATGGGCCTGAGGTTGTTCCAAATTTCAAGCAAAATCTCATACCCATACACATAAAAAGAAGTACAATAATCATTGCACTTTTTCATACTTTATTTCTGAAGTCATTGTTTTTAAATTAAATGTTTTAAAAGAATATGACAATTGTGTGTGATTTTTGACACATTAAAGAAAGAAAACCTTTGATTCCTACTGAAACCTCTCTGTATGCAAAGTTCTTACACACATTGAAATGCACCTGAGGTATTTTAGTTTAGCCAAAGTTCCAGCAGCCAACACTCCCTTGGAAACCTCCAAATTCTACAATTTTTTTTTTTTTTTTTTTTTTTTTTTTTATTTATTGGTTTTTGTGAGGCTAGGGGGCAGTTTTCTTCCACTCCAACCTTTAAAAATTTTTAAAAAATGCTGAAGAGATACAGCTGCTTCCTTGAAACCGTTTTTCCACTTACTAACCGCTCATCATGTTAACTATTGAAGAGAGATTCTTATTGGTTGCCAATACTTATGAAACAAGTTATCTTCATTGCTCTATTCAATTTCACTATGGTGACAATAATTTCATTCTAAATGAACAGCAATTTGCTATATTCAGTATTAAATCTAAAATGAAAATGGCCCAGTCTATAATGTTACACAGAGGAAACATTTTCACACAAAACACATTTCAAAACTTGATAAAATCATTTTATCAAGTTCAAGGCCTGTTTAGTAATGTTTTTATGAGCAAGAAGGATTCCATTTCATGAATTCATTTATTGTAATGAGTACGAATTGAGCATTCTTCCTTCTTTCCAAATTTAGTGAACACAGTCCAAAAATGTTTGGCTAAAGTTTCAATTTCAATTTATATGCTATTAGTTTCTTGTGTACTAATTTCTAAACATTGTACAGCCATACACTACAGAACTGACCATGCTAGGCCACTGGTATACCCATGGGGAATGGGGGTCACTCTCTCCTACTTTATGAGGGGGTGGATGGTGGCTCATAGTAACAGCTGCTTGGCATAAACTTGTAAATTTGAAAAATATACATTCTGCCATTAAACCAGTACATGGAGCATTACAAATTTTGCATTTTCATGTGACATTTGATCCCCCAATGCACAGAAGACCATGCCTGCAGCTTGCCTCCTATGGGAATAACAATATTTCTGCTCCCAATGCTGCTGCCCAGGTGTGCCAACTGCTCAAGGCCAGTTTGCAACAAATTCTACAGCTAAATGACATCTATAGGAACGTTCTTTCCACACCGTCATAGAAAGACCCAACCACATATTCTCTCAAATTAAACTTGAAGGCATGTTAAGATTGTTGAGTTTCTTAATTACCAGTATTAGTAAAACTTTCAACATCAGCTATATTAACTTTATCATAACATGCCAATAAATAGGAAGTTATTAGATCATACAAGATATTTATACTCAAACATACTCTTCCATTGTAAAATTTTATATTACTGTAAATGGTTAACCAGTTGTCACTCACAAACATTTAACATTTTAAAACCAAATGGTGTTCTTTAAGGTTACACTTCACTAATCACACAATATTCATGAAGACCCCACTAATACACCACTTTTTAAGTTAAAAATCGCAACAACCAGAGCAAATCTATTAAGTGATTAATTTACAATATTATCAAATACACCAAAAATTTAAGTTGCATAGCTCCATCTTTATAAAGAAAATTTACACAAATGCCTTTTTATTAAAAAACCTCCATTTTGAAAATTTATTTTGTTTATTCCTCAACAGCAACTTTTTCAACACCCTGCTCCTGCTCCTACCCCCCCCCCACCCC
>WURT03094321.1:0-12612 GCA_009936505.3 Holothuria glaberrima
TAAGGTAAGGTAAGGTAAGGTAAGGTAAGGTAAGGTAAGGTAAGGTAAGGTAAGGTAAGGTAAGGTAAGGTAAGGTAAGGTAAGGTAAGGTAAGGTAAGGTAAGAGCGTTCGTAGCATTACACCATCACACATGCATTACAGTTCACACCAACACAAATGCATTGTACGGTCTGCGTGCGCTTGCGAGGGCTATGTTGTGTGTAAAATGTGGGCAGTCACTTACACTTGCTAGCTAGTTCCATTGTTTGTTCTCTACCATGACGTCAGCGAAACGTTAATGCATAAGTAGTTCTATAAGCCAGTTCGGAGTTAACATTGCGTCACGGTCACGGACCTCTTATATATGGACAGAGCATATAGGCTAGCACTAACGTACCACCACAGGTGCAAACGTCCTATGCGTAAATTGTCGCCACCGTCCGTGGAAAAAAGGCGTACCAAGATCGCCGCCTGCTATGCTCTTGTGTGTTAAAGTTTGGACTTGCTCAAGTGGCACAGTATTGACAGATTGTGTGAGAAACTTGTAATATTTTAGAAAGAATGAAAGCTCAGGTCAAATTCAGCAAAAAGAAGGAAGAATTGTGACATTGTTCTTCCATTGATGTTTGTATTTTGTCCGAAATGTTGCAGATTCATCGTCAAATTGGGCAAATTGTAGTAGCCCTGCGGCCATCTTGGTACGCCTAAATTTGTTCGAACGGTGGCGACCGTATTGGCCACGTGATCCTGTGTCCATTTATTTAAGTCCGTGGTCACGGTTCAAAAGGGTATCTGGTCTCCAGTGTGTGAACGCTGCTATAGGAACACATAGGGCACAATGCACAAACTTATGCATAGCGCGTGACTTATGGTTGTGTATTACACCGTGGAAGGGAACCCCCTCCCCTTAGACCCCTCCCCCAGGACAGTGATTCGCAAATGGTAAATTCCTCCCCCCCCCCTTACTTTTGGAGATGGATCCACGCCCTTGGTTATTGTAACAGAAGGTAACAATTTGCCGAGATCTTTTATGTGCTGCGATGTCAACAATCTTATCTAAAGCTGACTCTGGGGACCGGACCGGGGGTGTTCCCAAAGTCTCACAATTTTTGATTACAATCGAACGTGACACACGCTTATATTGTGTAGGGCAGTGACTTCATACAGAAATTAGATTCTCACAAAGCTGTTGTTTATATTACACGTTTGTTTTGTTTTAATTACAGAGGAAATTGAGCAAAATATAAATGTTTACTTACGATAAGTTCAATTTGATAAGCTTGCGATAATTGTATCATATACCAAGGTTTTAATATTTTTTAAACAAATATTTCATCTGCATGAACTAGCGATTTTCTTACTTACATGTTACCCTTATAGTAATCATTAAGATCGTGGTCCGACAATTATGGGTAACCTACCCTCGTATCATGTCTTAAAACCAATTTTGACCATATCTTATAATGTATGAATTTCTGCTTCTTAATTCAGACGAACTTTCAAGCCCTAACAAGAGGCAATCCCCAGACTCTGAGTTGCAAATCTGATCTCCCCGTAATCACTACATACCCTGGGGTTGAAGAAATTTCCTAATATAACATACTGATAAGCAATGTACGACAACTTAATTAAGCAACTAGAATGTGCCATTTTTAAAATTTCTGGTTACTCTCTACTAAATATCATGCGGTTTTATACACTTTCTAATATATTGATATGCAAATATTGGGAAAACCAATTTTACCCATAAAACCTTTTATCGCTTACTTTTTTACCTATGGGGCCAACGATTACGCATGCAAAAGTTGTCATGGTCAGGTACCCATCCAACAACTTTTAGTTGACTGGACATGGAGGAGTTGACGATAGACTTTTTCGCAAAATTTTGGCAAAGTTCACCTTCGACTTGGCAACTTGGCAACCTAAAAGCGAAGTATGAAATTTTGTTTTATCTGTCTTAACACATCACGTAGTTTAAAGACATTTTCTAACATACTGGTACGCAAGAAATCAAGTTTTAGCTTATTTGACCTTTTACCTCCTAAGTTTGATCTATGAGGTAATTAACTGTTCATGCACAAGTTTTAATGGTGAGGTAGCTACCATCCAAGTTTGAACTTGATTCGACTTACTTGTTTAGCATTAGTTCCAATGACACGTTTTCGCAAACTTAGGCAAATTTGACCTTTGACCTAACCCACATTTTGACCTTTGACCCACATCCTTAGCCACCAAATATCACTATTTGAAACCTTTTGTATATGGTCTAACACTTGTGGTTTTATTACCCTTCTGACGTACTGAAAAGCAATTTAAACAATGAAAAAAAACACAATTTTGAGCTAATTTGACCTTTGACCTCTCACATTTGATCTATGACGGCGCCAGTTTACTCATGCACAAGTTTTAATGATATGGTACATACCAACCAAATTTGAACTTGATCGGACTTAATGGTTTAGGAGGAGTTTGCAACAAATGCACTTTTTCGCAACATTTAGAATGTTTGACCTTCACCAACATTTTGAACTTTGGCTTCACCCTTAGCAACCATAAAGCACTATTTTTAAAAATTATCTTGAGTCCTGACATATCAGATGGGTTTTATTATATTTTCTAAACGAATGATGGGCAAATAATGGCAAAAATCCAATATTAGCAATTTCGACCTTTGACCTATGCGTCACAACTATGCATGCACAAGTTTCTATGGTCAGGTATCTACCAATCAAGTTTGAAGTTGATCGCACTTTCGGTTTTGGACGAGTTTGCGACACCCCCTTTTGCTCACACACATACACACAGGAAGGTATTTTTTGAGTGCGAAACGAAATTTTGAAGCCAATTAAAGCCTCTTGAAGGGTTTGTGATTATATCCAAGCAGAGCGCCAGTATTTAGTTGGCACGTCGCTCACAAAGGAAATTTTCCCTCCCAGACTGCTCAGGCTGGAAACAGAACTAAGGTATTATGCTGTAGTAGAATATCTGTTTCACGGACGTACCTGAATTATTAATTCAAGCACGTTCATAATTATGGCCTCCTTTCCTATCCTCCCCCGACCCCTGCCCCCACCTCCAGCTGTCAGCTTTTACGTGTCTGTCTTCGCAATGTTCTGTACACTAGGGATTCTGTTTATGTCCCTGAACGTTAAAAATAACGTAGTTAATGCATGTAGTTAATGAAAGCTGTATTGTGACGTCACCAAAGGGAACGCGTTTGCCGACAGCTTATACAGTGTGGCTTCATGTTTTATGGCAAAGTCAGGCATCTAGCGCCTTCGGCGCAAACACGCGCTTGCGCGTGTCAGCGTGCACATCATTTGTCTATGATTATAAGGTGGCACACACCACTAATTCCAGGGGAATCCCAGCGGAGGAGGTTACCCACGAATTTAACACCCTAGAAAAACTTTTTGGGGGACAGGATTAGATCATGTTAATGAAGGGATGTGTTCAGTTTATGACGTGTATGTGGTAGGAAAGTAATTGAAGTACCCATTCTGCAAAAATAAAGAAAATTGAAGGTGTTTAAGGCACTTTTTTGCAATATATCCTTCCACGATGCCAAACGGTATTTGAATGATTAAAAAAGTACAGGAACCACCACTCTATTATACAGGCCCTTCTAGCTCAAAATCTCAACTGTTATGGTACACAAATTTGAAATCGTTGTAAAAGGCTTACTAGTCAGCTTTCATAAGGGGTAGCTTGTGCCCATTGAAAACTTCTACAAGGGTCCAGGGGCCACGAAATATTGAACCCAAATTAGTGTGTAAGTCAATGGAGGAATAATTGGTGGTGTGCTACCTAAATGTCTTTGACTTTGATCCAGGAAGACGCCCCCACTTTCAACGATAGTCCAGCGCTCTGCTGTTATAGTCATTATAGTGATATGCGATGAATCTGGAAAGTCTTCTCACGACGATTAGGAAAATAGCCGTGGGTTCCGACATCGAAAGTAGGTGAACACACCCGCACACAACATCAGCATCGTATAGATTCCTTCGGCCTTTGGCAAGGAAAAAAAAGATATCCAAACGATCAGTCAGATCGATCATCACAGATTGCCTTCAGGAGTTGGCGAGAAGCGGGCTGATAAAAATCCCGTTTGAAAGAGTGCGCGAAACAGCAGTAGCCTATGTTTGTTTTATTCCTTTCTTTTGGTGTTAGAAGGGTACACGCGACTCGGGCCTGAACCCAGACAATTAAGGAACTGAAGGAAGACGCGAGATAGTTCCACAGGTGAAGAAGGGGGAGGGGGATACGATGGAAGGCATTAAGGTAACGGCATTTTTTTTTTCTAGTTGGCCAACCTGATCCTGCCCGCCTCTTCCCCTCAGCTATTAGCTGTTATTTTCCACCTAATTATGCCACTGTGTGTGGTTGTGTAATTATGGGGAGGATGCATTGAGGATTTTTGAGTATATGAAAGGTGCACAGATACTAGATGGTTTAATACTCGTTTACCAGTTTATGAATTATCCTAAGTGGCATGGAGGAGGGGGGGGGTGAGGCTATACCTGGGATCTCCTGTTAAGATGATTAATTTTGATGACCTATTGACCTTAACTGGTAAAACATCTTGTAGCAGTGAATTATTTAATGAGTCTCATTCCAGGGGAGGGGGATTGTGTAGGTGCCAGGGGTCTGTCACAGTGAAGATAAAAGTGTATACTGCATCATTTTAACATCTTCAGGGAGATGAAGGAAAGGGAAGGTGATAGGGTGGTGCCAGTTACAATTTGAAATCTGCTACAGTGTTAATAATGCCTTTTCCAAACACTGAAAGTGGTAACGATGAGAAGAGGACAACCACTTATCAGTTCTTAATAAAATGATTTATTTATATCCCATTAGAAAATGAGAATGTAATTTCATTACATACATATACCAACATTCACACACAAAATGATTTGTTTCGATTGTATAATCACGAGTAAAACAGGGCAGATTTCATTTTGTTTTGTTTGAAAAATATAACAACTTTGAACCTTATTACTGAGTTGGAAATATGACAACAGTCCCCAGATCCAACACTTCATAGCAAAGAGATGATATTCTAACAATACTTTGGTTTCATACTATCTGACTATAACTTTTATTTACTGTTTTGTATCTATTCTCTTCTAAACCTCGTGACATATTTTTGAGACAATCAACAGACCAACATATTTGCAGGCTATTCACATAACTACTCCTTTCAGTCAAAGTTTCATATCTGACAGATTCAAGTCCTGTTCTTTCTCTGCTATTACAACTCTACTTTCAGAGATCAAAGGAAAGTTAAACTGAAAAGATGACCTCATTATTTGATCCAAAAACAACCCCCTTCCCCTTCCTTATATTTCTAACAAAATCTGTCATTTTATGAGTGTAGAATTAAACACTGGATATTGCTTGACCAGATTGATGTGAATGATCTTTGGAATCAAAGAAGGTGTATAGAAGACAATCAAAATGATTTATATGTATCTTCCTTGAATGCCTAAATTTTTTGAATAATTTCAATAAGACTTCTTCTAATTTCATAATAATTAAGAGTGATGCACAACCAGTGAGACTGGAAGAAAAGACAGGCTATATGAAAATGGGTCATGGACAAATAATGTTCATGTTGTTAAAATGGGACATTCCACATAAACTAGACATTTATGAAAATTATGTGGTCATACAAATATGAACAATTTCCCTGGGTCATGTGACTTTCATCACTTACAATACACTTGCTACAACTTAACCATAAACTTATACTTGCACAATGATACAAAGCAAATTCATTCCAAATTCAAAATAAGAATAATGCAATAACTAAAATTCTGTTTGGACTACACTGAAAGAAATTAATTCCAAAATATGTTCCTTAAATGGCAGTAAACCCAAATTTTTATAATGAAAATGATGTATTTAAATGCAGGTTGCACAAGCTTTCCTCCAGCCAACCTTAAAGTAATATCGACATAAAAAATGCAGCACATCTTGCCAGAAAAGATGAAATCCATGGGACCAAACTTGTCAGATAACAAATCAGCAAAATTCCGCTGGAAGAATATCCACTTCTGGGCACTTGAAAACACATCATTTCCTTTGATAAAATACTGCAGCATTTTGCTGTTTATACTACCTGGACAGTGTTTGCAATCGACAAACTATATTAAACACCCTACACTTGGGTTAAAATTCACTTTCAGAGGAAATGGTGACACCACACAACTCTCAATTATTCTGAATTAAAACAAAATGAAATTTTGCATGGTACAAATAGACATTGAAATACGGTATAAACAAAACTGTGCAGCAAATCAGGGCAAGGAAATTGCATCTTCAACTTTTTGGTGGTACTGATAGTTGGCTGACATGATTTACATAATTTTAATCCTCTTCCATTCTTTATTAACTCATCTTTTCTTTTTTCAATGATGCAGCAAGGGCAGCTAATTTCTTTTTCCTCATCCTCCACATGTGTTTCATTAAACCGTATCCAGCTGTAAAGCAAAGAGAAGAGAGACATTTTTTCAACCATCTTCAGTAAGGGAATCTCAAAGTAAATTGTGTACATGAATTTACAAAACTTCTCACTCCCCAAGAGATCAAGTACCTTGCCAAAGAGGGTTTTAATAGCCATATGTTATGCTCCCACATTCCCCTCTTCAGATGCCTGAGAGTACGTTTAAGTAACTTACCCAAGGCTGGAAGTAACACATCATGAGGGCAAGGTCATTTTCATGTTAGCTTTTAAGGAACATTTATAAATCTCAAAAGGCACCAAGGTCCAACAGAAGATTTCATGTTATCTCGATTATGTCTGGTTGTATTTTTTTATGAAGGGAGCAGAGGCCACCAAGGTGGTCTTGAGAAGTATACCATTTTGTAGGGTACCAAGGCCATTGCCAAAAATTGGATGGCCATGGCCTCTGGGGTTCTACTTAAGGTATAAATCGCACTATTATTGGTGAATAAACCGTAGAGACTCCAAATTTTACAAAATAACGGACGAGGCGAAGCTGAGTCCGTTATTTTGCCAAATTTGGAGTCGAGACGGTTTATGAGACAATAATAGTCCGACAAATGTGGTTTATTCCTATTCTACAACCGAAAATGTGTGAAAAACTTCATTTTTATCAGTCTTTACGTTCACTGACTGTGTGTTGCAGAATAACAGGTCAGCGTTTAACCAATCAGAATGCAAGATTCTCAATAACGAATGGCTAGAGGTGGTAGAATTACTATTAAAAGCAGATCAGACAGTTGGAATTATTCAATTTGGTAATTTAAACAGTTTTGCATTTTCATAATCAAAACTTGGACATTTCTGCATAAATTTGTAATAAGCTTCTGGTTCTTTGACGCTCCAAGTCTAAGTGTTGCAGTTCCATGGTTAAAGCTGAGATATTAAAGTTTGAATCCTTCGAAAGAAAAGATCAATCTCCCAAACCCACAGAGCCTATTCAAGCCCATTTCCATACCTTGACGCAGGTTGAGAGTGTGACCCTCTCCAAGAATGACACAACTGTCCATGCATGGATAATGCTCACCCCCACAACCTTCCTCGGCCAAAGCTGGTAACCATTTTCAGCAAGGTGGACTGGGACAGGCAGAGAAAAGTGCCCTTCCTCAAAATGCCACTGATACACAGGAAAAACACAAACTCACAACCTTTTAATCCAAAGTCAAAAGTGTTACCACTTGGATACTGGGTCTCCTGTAAAGCTAGGAGACTGGAAATTACCATTAAATAAATTTAATTCATTAAAGTGATCTTTACTTACCAAATGGAATTACAGCCAGATGAACGTACAGGTAATACGGGAAATAGAAAGACATGTTAACACTGTTGGGCAGATACAGTGAATGAAGATCTGTCTCTTTGTAGAATGGTAAAGCCAACAGTGCAACAATAGCTGTAAGAAGAAGAACAAAGTCATTTGTCTCTTTCAGATCATGGGACAAAGAAAGGTTGATGATGTTCTTTGTTCTTGGATAGAAGATTAGGTTAATAACAACAATACATTCAAATTACACCTATGAAGGGAACATCAAGACAAATGAAACTTATTCAAAATTTCACACAGTTCCTCCATGTGCACTAAATGAAAATCCTCAATGATAAATAAAGGTCTCTGCCTTTTGCAAAGACAGTTTATTGACTATTCATACAGTACAATTTATGACATCTTCTATATGCTTCACTTCACCGAGGAACTAGGGGGGCACACAAGTTGAGAGCACACACTGAGGTCATAGTCCTTTAGTACATTTTTAGAGCTGTCTCATGGAGACAAAACCTATTATTACACATCTCAGACATAATCTGCACATGCCCTTTTCTGCTCTGACAACTTTAGGGTAATGTTGATCTCCGAAATACCCAACACACGTAATAACTGGTGAAACATTGGTGGAGAACTTTGCTGACTATTTTTCTAAGAAAACTGATAACATTAAATCAGAATTTAATTCTCCTATCACTCTTACAAATGTCTTCAAATGCAATTCTAGGACGGTGACTGACTGGTCTTTATTCCACCCCTTGTCTGAAGATGATCTAAAGAAGCTCATGACCAAATCTAAATCTGCTACATGTAATCTTGATCCAATACCTACATGGCTTCTTAAAGGGCTTATTAAGTTGGTTCACAAAATGCATGATTATTTTCACACCTGTTGAGATTTAGTCACATGTTGATGGTAAATGATCAAACTAAGAGATTCTGCACATTTGACTCACAACTAAAATGGTAAGGAAATAAATGATCAAAATCATTTATTACAAATTTGCGACGAGACACTTTTACCATTAGGTAGTAATCATATGCAAACCTCTGTCCACAAAAACCACAATTTCTCACATTTTGGGTAACTATGGGAAGTGATACATAAGTAATGAGGCTAATTAGAAGCATTGATATGCAATGATATCCTTCAACCTTGTCACACAAATAATCGATATCAACTCAATGAGCCTCTTTAAGAAACACTTTGACATAATTCCTCCAGTTTTGACTAAAATCATATATCTATCGCTAACATCTGGGGTTTTCCCACATGAATGGAAAACTGCCCATCTCACTCCACTGCTGAAGAAGGCTGGTCTGGAGAAGCTCTTTCAAACTACAGACTTGTCAGTAACCTCTACTATATATCCAAATTACACGTATGTGATCGGGCTGTAGTTAATCAGATGGATGAGCATGCCAGGCAACATTCATTATTGCCAGTTATGCAGTCTGTCTATAGACCTTTCCACTCAACCAAAACTGCACTAGTTAAACTGACCTCTGGCTGCCTGATGAATATGGATAAGCAGGAATTAGCCTTACTTGTTGTTATTGATTTAAGTGCAGTGTTTGACACAGTTGATCATCAGATATTACTTGGTCAACTTAAGGATCGGTTTGGCTTGGGCGGGGTGGTTTATGATTGGTTTGTGTCTTACTTGTAATGTTGTCATCAGGCTGTTTGCATTGAGTCTAATGTTTCTACTTTAAGGAATTTACCCTATGGGTACCACAGGGATCTTGTTGTGGGCCATATTTCTCTGGTATGCTAGTTCCTTGTTTGAAGTTGTCTCTGCACATCTCCCCAAATGTACTTGTTATGCTGACGATCACTGTTTTTACATGTCGTTTAAGCCTAACAGTGATACCGCTGAATGCCACGCAATACTTGCTACGCCAAACTGTCTTAACGATGTTTGTCATTGGATGAGTAATTTTCAGTTGAAAACGAATGATACCAAAACTGATTATATTGTTTTAGGATCAAGATAACAGCAATACAAAGCTTACTTCCCATTCCATTGTTGTTGGCAGTGAATCCATACCATGTGCCAGTAGTATCAAAAACCTTGGTGTTTGGTTTGATAGCTGCCTTAAAAGAATAGTCCAGACTATGTCAAGCCATGACGTCACACCTGCTTGCTACAAGTTTACTTTTGGTAGAAAATGTGTCAACTCAAATGCTAATATCTCAAGACCCGAACATAGGAAATGAATGAAAATTTCACAGATTGCTTAGAATATGTTCCTCTTTAACATATCAAACATAAATTTGGGTCTGGACTATTCTTTTAAGTTTGAAACACACATAACTGCTATATGTAAAACTGTCTCTCATAACCTTCATTGCATTCAGTCTGTTCCGAACAGCCTGACATCTCAATCACATAAAGTACTTGTTCATGGTCTACACAGGCACATCGATTACTGTACTTCTTTATTTTTGGGAATTTCTAATCACTTAATTACAGACTTCAACACTTACAAAATTATGTTGCTCCACTTGTTATCCCCTTGAGTAGAATGAAACCATCCACTCCACTTCAGCTTCTGGTTGAATTCAGGATTCATTTCAAAATTTGTCTATTGGTTTTTTAAGTCCCTACATGATATGGCCCCCCAACCTATTTATACGAAATATTCCTTACGAGACAAAATACCCAATATAGTTTTCGATCAGACTCTCCAAATTGTGTTAACTTGGCTGTCCCTTGTAATATGGGGTAAAAGCTTTGGTGATCGTAGTCTTTATGTGTGTGGATCCCAGTTATGGAATGAGCTCTCTCTATTTGCTAAACTGAGTTCATCACTAGGCATGTTTAACGAAAATTTAAAGTTGTATTTGTTTACTTTTGCTCTCAAAGACTTTATGTAGGCCCATATCATTGCATTTGTGTACATAACTTTCAAGCCTTTTCTTTTTTCTTGAGTGAAATTTGTTAAGTATTACTATGTTCAAAGTATTGTAAAGGGCCATTGAATAATGTTTAACTAAAGGCGGCGCTGTATAAATGTAATATAATCATAAAACAATAGGGTAAGTAAATGTAACACATTTTTGTTATCAAACCAAATAAAAAAGAAACCACTCTTGGGTGAGACACACAAAAAGTGTCTTCTTTTGTGCTTCAAATACCATGATGACAGGTGATTCATCACATATTAACACAGAGTTTAAATTTCTTTAATTTTTATTTCCAACAGTGGTGGCGTTGGGGGAGGAGGAAGTGAAACTTCTTGCCCCCTCCCTTTCCTTTCCCCCTCCTCCATCCCTCACTTTACTCAAGCCATTTCCAAAGCACAGACCAATTATGCAACTGACATGCTATTGCCACCAATGATTCTTCTAGCCCCCCCCCCCCTCCCACTTTCAAAACCCTGGTGTTGCCATGCACTGAATTCCAGAAAGTATTTAGAACTGTACCACTAATCCTTATTTTAATATCAGTGACTACTTATAAAATGGACAAAATTTTTCTGGTGTTACCTTCAGAGATGAATCCTAGAGGATAAAGGGGTATCCAGACAGTATACCTTAACCAGGTCAAAACTTCAAACTCTATATCCATACATGCAAAAGCATAGAATGGGTACCTGAAAAATAAACAAAGGGAAAAGCATCACAGCATTCACATTCATGACCAAATGTAGTCACCAAAATTTGAATACTTATTCCATGGTGTCCTATTTTCAAGTGCACATTCAATTCAGTTGGCAATATATTTGTTACTAAATTGTTTATGTAGAATAGCTCCTTGGTTTGTCTCAACATGCATTCTTCATGGTGGAGACACAGTGAAAGTTATCTGTATCTGGTATAAAAGGAAATTTGTAAGATTTAGCCGTTGTGTCAAATTAAAGTTGAGGCAACTGTTAATTCCCTTTACAAAGTCAAAGCAAAGATGACAGATGGGCATTCTGTAGTACTCCACTTAATGGATGCCCATTTATCTATTACAGGATAATTGTACGTCAATAATGTAGTTCTTTGATTTTTGATATTTATCAATACATTTACTTATGCCCTACTTTTTGTGTCTGTGTAGTATGTATCATTGTCCATAGAAATCTCTTTATTTTTGTATTTGTTGACTATAGGCTTGTTCTTGTCATTTCAATGAACAGTATGTATACCTGTAATTTGATTATTTAGTTGTATGTTGATATATTTATGGTTTATTGTAGTTTGCATATATACAGTTTTCAAAACTGTGTTTATCAACACTTGTGGCTCTGAAATTAAGGCAAATCAAGAGTTCCCATAAGGAAAGAAGACATCCTGTCCACCTCTCTGTTTCCATCTTCATTCTTTTCCTCTGTGGCAACAAAGGCTGAGAGCTGACCATTCGAAATCAGAGAAAAACAACTCCTCCCGACTTCCAAAAAACTTTTGGTTAGCATTTTTCAATCTGAAGATGATTTAGTTCAATGTTTTCTTAATTCTACATACTTGGGCAGGGTAGCTTTGGTATTCCCCACATGAGACTTTTTTTCTTCCTCCCATGATTCCAGAAGATGATGTGGTGATCCTGCAATTATTTGTCCCAATAAAAACACTAGAATATACAATTGTGGCATCCAGTAAGAAGATGCAAAAAAGAAACTAAAATATTTTAAAAACAAATGGCAGATTATGGACATGGAGTACTTCATAAAATTTCTCCCACCTGTTCAAATAAAAAGCTGTAAACATTTGATACTTTAAGAGAAGGGTCTAAGCTCAAATCAAGTTTTGATGTATCAGAGGGGTACTTATTCTAAGCAATCTGGTGAAATTCCTGTTGAAATCCGACATGTGGTTCTCAAGATATCAGCAGATCAAGTTGTCACATTTTCAACAGAAAGTGAACTTGAAGC
>WURT03094343.1:0-12612 GCA_009936505.3 Holothuria glaberrima
AAAAATCTTCAGTATTTTCATCACTGGTACTACTGGTACCGGTATTTATGTGAATACCGGTATACCGCCCAACCCTACTGTGGTATGACTCGACCTGAGAGTGTAAACAATGGGCACACTCCCATTGTTTATACTCCCACTTCCCATGATTCCTTGAGTACATTTAACAATGATTAAAGTCTGCTATTGAGACAGTGTTTGCCCCTTCATTGTTATTTTTGTTTTACAGTAATTTGTCTCTTTTTAAACTGAATCTTTCCTTTTGATAGGTCATTGTTTGGTAAATCAAACTGAAGATTGCCTGTACATCTTTGTGCATCAGAGTCCAGATACTGAAAACACACAGTCAATAGACTGCAAGTCCATATTGGTTGCAAACCATCTACCAGTAAATACTGCTGAACAATAAGTAGGCAAATATATCGAGATTTTATTACAATGAACAAACATTGTATAGAATCTTCCAATAAAAAGGTAATAAAGGATTGACTGATACTCCCAGCACCTGACACTCCCACCTTCACAAGGTCATCTTTGATATGCACTTCAGATTTTGTTTTATCACTATCTATGGCACTTCTTGCCGCCCTTACCTATCTAGATATAGACAAACTACATTCTGTTTAAAAGTTGACCTTTGAAGTTTGAATCTATGTAATATAAAACTTAGCACTGGTGTTCCAAAGTCTTGCAAAGGGATGAGGGCACCAAGCAAACAAACAATTTTAAAACTACACCAGCATCCATGACTGTTTTATAGAGGGGGCTATACATAAACATTTCCCATAGAAATACATACCTTTGATACTACTGCTACCTGATGGGAATGCCTTGAGGAATGGATACACTGCTTTAGGTTGGACAGCAGCATCAATACAGAGCTGGGCAATATCTTGAAGAACATAGCTGGGAGTAGTAGGTCCAATTTGAGTGGGCATCTGTTTAACTTTAGATGAACTGAGGTAGGGACCACACACACAAGTACTCTTGAGATAAACAGTAGCTGTAGAATATCAAAGATATTAAACAGATGAACATACAAAAAAATGTTAATTCCTCAGTGCAGTGACCAGTGACGGTACTTTTACATGGAAGGAGGAAAGGAGAGGGGAGAGGGGAATCCGTCCCCTTCCACCAGTAAGGCCATACAGGGATTCCACTAGAAACTCAAAAAGGGGGGGATTTATTACTGCTAAACCATGATTCCAAGCTGATACTGTCCTTTGCCAAAGTTACAAGTGGGTTCAGGGGGACAAAAGCTTGCTTGAAGACCCCAATAAAATTTAAAGGGTTTTTAAAGGCCATTTATTTATGTACGTTTAAACATTGCTGCAAAGGTGTCCTCTTTTTAAGTAAGAAACCAAGGTATTGACAATTTACACTTTTATGGAAATGAAAAAGGGTGATTTACCCCTTCTTCGGGAAGGGGGAAAATCCCCTCCCTTACCCCCTGGACAGAAACCCTGCCACAAACACTACCTTTCACAAAGAGAAAACTGAATTTTAAATTATACCATTTTGGGTTAAAAGAAAAGTGATATTCAAGTGACTATGTGGCTTATGCCTCAAACTTGAGAAAACAACCTCTTAAATTCCTTAAGTAGCAGTTCCTAAGAAATTTCCCACTGGACACCTACTGGGACTTAGCCCTCTACTTAACACTATATTAACACTTCCTAGCCAAAAACACAAAAGCAGCTATACATGAAGTAAACAGGATGAAGGTGGGGGGGGGGGGGGGTAGAGGTTGTTTCCTTACCAGAATCTGGTGTATGGTTTAAGCTGCTTGAGATGTGTGGGTCTTGTTTTGTTGTGGAAGGAGATGAAGATATCAGCTGCGATGGTGACGGCAACCCTGGTGACACACTAGGTCTGCGGACTTTTGGTTGACCTATCGCAACAAGAAAGAACATTAATCTCTAATTTAATCATTTTTATCGACTGACCCCAAATCCTTGAAACTAGTAGTTTTCAAACCTTTTCCAAGAGGAAAAAAATTTAGGGATAACCAAACACGTAAGCCAGTACAAAAGAAAAATTCAACAGTGCTTTTGTACAATATGTGGCACAGTGTTCACATAAGGCAGGAAGGGGGGGTGTTGCGATACCTGCACTTTTCTCAACAATCCCCAAGTTTACTTCATTCCAGAGTCAAGGGGCAGCTACTTCGAAGGATCTATCACCCCGAGAATGTTTTGGACGATACTCTTAGTAAATGTTTGTCCCTGGAGCAAAGACATCGTAAAGGAGTTTAGATTTGCACCACATAAGATATATAAGAGGGAGCCAATCCATTAAGTCGTTTGTACGTGTCAATGAGATCTTGCAAATTATGGAAGCCAGTGAAGTTCTTCAAGAACAGGTGTGATGTGGCAAGAATTTTTGGATAAAGTAACATCGTGCTGTAGTATTTTGAATGCGTTGAAGTCGAGCGATTTGAATTTGTGGTAGACCGTAGAGGAGCACATTTCCATTTTGATGCATGAAATTATAAAATGCATGGATGATTTGCTCCATAGCCTCACAAATAAAAAATTTGCCAATTTAACCAACATTCTGAATATGTAGAATACGTGACCTTACGACATTTGCAATGTGTGGCATCATTGTCATAGAAGAATCAAACACAATGCCCAAGTTTGATGCAGAAATATGAAGCAATCCTTGAAATTTCCAAGCAACTCAAGCAAATCTGGGAAACAACTGTCTGCCAACTTTTGAGAGCCACTGTAAAGACCATCTCTCTGGAAGTAATACAGAAAATTTACTTCCATCTTACCACCTTGACAATGATTGCATTTACTTTAACAACTGAACCAAGGTGAAGTCTTTTCTAAAGGCTGTTAAAAGTTGTGGTAATGAATTAATTCAATTTAAAATTTCACTTTTAAATCTTATTGAAGTTTGACAAGTTTCACCTTTAATGCTAAGCTTAACTGATAATAAGAAATAAACAGCCTATAAAAACAGAGTATATGTGTAAATATATATGCAATACACCAAACATGAAACAGGCTCAGAGAAATATTCCACTTCAGCTCAGAATCCTGATATCTTGTCAATAAGTGAAGTAAAAATTGCACTATGTCTAAAGTTACTATTGTAAACACTAGCAAGTTCCACTTCCCCTGCTGCCTCCGTTTTCTCCCAATTTTCAATTTTTTCTGAACTTCCCCACATGAGTACTAATTACTGCTATCCCCTTCCCCTTTGGCTGACCTTAGCACTGACCACTTTCAAAAAGTGACGGATGTTGGCTAAAATAATGTGGTGCATATGAAAACAGTGATTTGGTATTAAATCTAATGTCAGTATTCAGAAAACTGCTTTTCAGGCAGATGGAAACACTTGATACCAAAATTATGTTGAACCATGAAGAAAAACAACAGTATCATACAGGCTTGTCACTCCCTTTTTAGAGATTGTATTTATGATTTTATGTCATTTTCTTCTAAAATTTTACAAGATTCACATGACAATTTATGTAATAATTATCTTGCTTTCTACACACTCAGTGTTCTCCATAAGGGGTTTTAAGGGGGGCAGCTCGCCCTGAGTGAAAATTGCCATCCCCCTGAACTAGCGACCGCGTCCCTTAAAAACCCCAACCCCTACAAAAGCTCCGCTCGGCCTCCGAAAAAATTGACAATAGGCTACTGCTATTTCGAATGTAGGCCTAACGTAATGTTCGATAAAAATGTCTCGAAAGCTACTGCCATAAAATAATTGCACAAAAAAGGCAACATCAAACAAAGCAAAGTTCTACATCATGATCCCTATCAATAAAACCAAGTTTTTTGTCACATTTCATCTCAATTATCAAAAATTTCTGTAGGGGAAGGAGGGGACTGTGTCCCCTCCCCTCAGTCCCCTCCTTCCCCTCAAACTCCTCTGCTGGCAATCACTTTGCAACTGCGAATGCACTTCACATGTGGCTGCCCCGCTCTTGAAAATCTGTAGAAAACACTGGCACTGTGTTTGTTATATTGTCAATAATTTGGGTTACACATGAATGAACATACCTACAGCAATAATTCAGGGCATTTAACCATTATCAGCCATTGTACTCATAATGTCAATTTTCCTAAACTATGTCATGTCATATGTTTTGTTCTCTCAAAAGGTAAACTTTAGAGGTAATCCCCACTAAACTTGCAAATTGTGCTATGAAAACCTTTAGGACTGTGGCATGCAAAGTCAGAAATGTGGCCACACAGTAAATGAAGCCTAGGAGAGTTAACCGCCAAGGTCACTCATATGCCAGGGGCCAACACCCAAGTTACACTGAAGTGTCCGCTTTTACATGCCAATAAAGCAAGTTATGATTCACAGCACAGTACAAAATAGGCTTGGGCAACTCCGATATTTTTGGAGTCAAGTACCTGCAGCCTGAAGAGTCGTGACTCTGAAGCTAGACGCGACTCCTCCTTGATGGTTTCAATGACATCATAACTACCATCTTCGCATATATAATGTTATAAGGTCACTCATATGCCAGGGGGCATTCCATGCCAAGCCAACACCCAAGTTACACCGATGTGTCAGCTTTCACATGCCAATAAAACAAGTTTGTTCACAGCACAGTACAAAATAGGCTTGGGCAACTCCAATATTTTTGGAATCAGGTAACTGCGGCCTGAATACTCGAGACTGAAGCTAGACGCGACTCCTCGTTGATGGTTTCAATGACATCATAACTGCCACCTTCACATATTTAATGTTATAAGGTCACTCATATGCCTGGGGGCATTCCATGCCAAGCCAACACCCAAGTTACACCGATGAGTCAGCTTTCACATGCCAATAAAACAAGTTTAATTCACAGCACAGTACAAAATAGGCTTGGGCAACTCCAATATTTTTGGAATCAGGTAACTGCGGCCTGAATACTCGAGACTGAAGCTAGACACGACTCCTTCTTGATGATTTCAATGTTGTCATAACTACCACCTTCACGTATATAACGTTATATTTTGAGCAGGAATTATCATAAAGGCTATGTAGGAAGCAAACGATGTGCAATATGCAGTTGTGTATGTGACGTGTGGGCATTAGGTGTTATGAATGACATACTGTACTAGTGTATTGAATACAATTACTGACATTGAAGGGGGGCTGTGGTGCGCAGTAGAATTTCATCCGTGGATTGAACTGAAATGTGGAAAATTTTTAATGTAGTACTAACGAGTAGCACACAACAAACGATCTTCTTGAATGGTATTTTATAGTTTTATAAACTCCATGGGAGTCGTGACTCCAAGGAAAATGGAGTCGAGTTGCAACTCCCGGCCAAGAGTTGCGACTCTGAATTAGAGTCAGGTAACCCACCCAAGCCTAAACACATTGTTGCAGAAATTTTCTGGCTGCAGTTTGCCTTAGGCCTAGCTTGCAGTACAAAATATGTTGTAATGAGGTTTATAGCTATATGCCAACTTGAGTGACTCTTCACGTCACCAAGCTAAGACCTATCCTTCATTAACTAGGAAGATCTTCAGAATTTTGTGCATGGAATGCAGCCTGGCTCATACGGAGTATTGATCTCTTAAATGAACGTCTCACAAACCATAAGCTTTGGCAAATATGTGGGCCTTTGAGCGCCCTCTTTGGGCCATGAAGTCTGCCAGAAAGTTTTTAAAAACTTAGAAAGTGTCTATTTCTATCATTACTTTTTTTTAATACAGTTTATATCATCCCACACTCATGAAGTTTTAGTAGTATACACAGTTCAGTGTGGAAACTTGTCTCTAATGGTTAAGTTAAAAATATAAGTGAAACTTCATTTTTCAGTTAATAGTGAAAGGTGGTCCCTGGGTAATTACAACAACCAAAAGTGGGTCTCAAGTTACAAAAGATTGAGGAACCTTGTTTTACTAGATAATGCTTGTTACATTTCAGCTAGCTTTCATTGAACCATGCACAACTTTACCCAACAGGTTTAGATCACTTCTCACTACATTTTCCACAGCTTAAGGCTTAATTTGCTAATAAAGATGTGTGTCAATCTGGTTTTTTTTTTTTTTTTTGTGTCCAAACTGCCCAATCATCAGTTGGAGCACAACCTGGACCACTCAAAACCGACAATGCAATGTACTCAGACCACCTGAGACCAAATGGCATCGTTTTGGGAGTTAGCCAACTGCCCAAAAAAAAAAACTGAAGCAAGCTTTCATGGAACAAGTTTGCTGATAGTTGTTAAGATCTTCTTAATGTTATGTAAACTAAAAGGTACAAAATAGAGTGAGAAAAAATTAGATGACTTTAAAAGAATTTTAAATGAGAGTTCAGTGAGGGATTGTAATAGTTCCTTGGAAAAGAGGCATTAAATTGGCACCAAATGAAGGACCGTTTTTTATGGGTTTTTTTCAGGGTGGGACAAAAACAGACAGACCACTCACGACTGAAATAATGTCGAATTCATGATTGGTCAGACCACCCAACAGTCGGTCCAAGACACTAAGACCACCCAAAATCTACTCTTGTTTCGAGTGGTTTTGGTTTGGTCCCAATTTTGGGAAGACTATGCACACCTTTATTTGATACATAGAAAACTTTACATACAGCAATTTTGTTTCATGATTTAGTACATTTTTCCTTTTTTTTTTGAAATTTTATGAATTTTTCAATGTAAGATCATATCAAAAGATGTGAATGCATTCTCAGACCTCTCCCAATGCAAACACCACATAAATTGTTGGGGCTATATCATAAACAATGAAGTATGAACATACTCTTACATGGGTACCACTCCCAAGGGGGTCTGAGCAGCATACCTTTATTACCAGGGGGTTGAAGATAGTGACCTGTTTTGGCACACCAACCCACAGGGAAGATGTCCCTACTGCTGAATTCACACCAATAGTCGAAGGCACCACTCCAACCGTCGAATGAAATGAAAATCATACGGTTGTCTACTTTTGCTACTGTCCCTGGACAAATAAGGAAAGAATTCTTTCTGTCCACAGCTTCAAGCTTCATACCAACTTCAAAGTAATTCTTGTCAGGTGTTGGTGGTTCCTGTAATAGAAAGGACATGTGAACAATATTTTTACTTTTTACTTCCTTCAAGGTTCCTAAAGTTTCATAAACAAACTGCCCCAAATTTTCACTAACTATTCTTTTAAACCTTTTTGCAATTGCAATTGCCACAGAGAATTGTGGGATGCAAGGAAGATAAACAAACCCCAACCACCGTACACAGTATGCTAAATACAAGTTATTTGGCACAGATCATAAGACAATTTTTAAGGCCAAGAGGAGGATGTTCATGTTGTTCAAGACACAAAACCACAGCTAAGAACACTGCTTACACTCCTGGCTGATTTAAAAAAGGGATGATTTGAACATACTCTAAAATAAATGCAGTTTCTTGGCCCGCATTTTAGGTATAGCAGTGTGTTTACTTATTGCCAGTTTTTCACGCTATGCGCATGCTCAGTCGAGATTGCCAAAAGGCTTATTTTTTTTCTAAACTTCCATAAGAAGTGTTTCCACTTGGGGTATTTTACACAGCTACTATAGCCAGGTATTAAACAGAATACAACTTAGAGAAATATTACACAAAATACATGTATGCCAAACTGGCAAAACCATTTCCCACCATGGTTCAATCAAATCCCCTGTATTTCCCCAAATTCCTTCATCATTTCCAAACAATCCTGACAGAACACATGGTCCATTCATTTCAGCCGAACATTATCTCACCACTTCCTCATACTGGTAAAGCATCTCAGGAAAAAATTAAATTTGCAAAGGTTGAGTTTTAACTTCCTGTTTCTGTCCTGTGTAGACCTTTTTAGTGGAAAATGAACTCTGAACCATAAAATTTGACATTTGGACTTGCCATGTAAGATTTTGATGAAATTGACAAGGTTTTTCTTGCAAAGTTTTAATATATAACAATCAGTAAAATGCAAAATAAGAACATTTTCTACTACAGTTAAATCAAACCCCTGTGATTCCCCTGCCAGGGTGGGTATCAGGGGAAATTCCCTGAGGTTTCCCTGACAAAATACATGAACAATTAATTTTAGTCTGACCACATCTCACCACTTATGGAAGCCCATCAATGCCATTGACTGTAATAAAAATTATTAATTTGTCATTACAAATTATTTATTTGCTATTACAAAAATATTAATTTGTAATAAAGTATAAATTTGTAACAACTTATTAATAATTTGTAACAACTAATTAATAATTTGTAATTCAAAATTAATAATTTGTTATAACAAAATAATTTTTATTTCAATGGCACTGATGGGCTTCCATACACCACTTCCTTAATCCTTGTGAAACATCTCAAGAACAATCAAAATTTGCAAAGTTTTAGTTTTTACTTCCTGTTTCTGCCTGAGCATTAACATGGAAATTAAACTTTGAACCATGAAACTTGAAATTTGGACTTGCTGAGTAAGATTTTGAAGAAACTGACAGATGGCCTTTCTTGCACATTTTCAATATCATCAATAAGCAAATGTCACAGGAACTTTATGTATGGCATTTAGCACTGTAAGTACAAATGCCAGCATCTCTCACACTTCACATCATACAGGGAATAATTTATCCAGTATCGCATTGCAATTTGCTATGCATGAAGATATAACTCCTACACAAATGCAAAACTGTGAAGCACTTTTTTGTGTCCATTACCATATGTTTATACTAAATAAGTAAAAAAATCTTCACAACTGCTATGCAAAATTGAAACACTAAATTATTACTAGTCATATCTATTGGAATGTATTTATTTTATTATTAGAGTGGGCAAACAAGGTGGAATGAGGGTCCTGAACAGTGGGCCACCAATTAATTTGTTGGTTAGATGAGGTTTTACGGCCAAGTTTCTAACCAATTGGTTTAAGTCGAGCCGGCCACAGCCTTTTCCCAGTTGTGGCTCACTGGCTTGTTTTCCCTACTCCATTGCTTATGCTGAGCACCAAGCACAATGGCAGTAGATTCCATTTTTAAAGTCTTCAGTATGGCCCGGCCAAGATTTGAACCCTAGACCTTCCGGCTGCAAGTCGGATACTCTTACCACTTGACCATGCAGTCCAGCCACCTATGAAAAAATACGTAGTTTCATATTTTATGTAGATGCTGAAAATGCAGGACTCAGCACGAAAAAGAAAATTAAGTAAAAGAGGCAAGACTATATGACCTTAAGCTGTAAAACCATACAATATCAAATTTGGAAAAGAAGGCATCATACAGGTATAGTGCAGAGGGACATTATGACCAGTATTCCCTTTGGTATGGATATTTTAAAGGGGCATCACAGCCAAATTCAGAGACAGCCATTACACAAGCCTTCTGTGCCTTTAGTTACTTTGTGCCTAATGCAAAGTTTACTAAAAAAAGGGGAAAATATGTAACTCCTTTTTCAACCTCGTAAATTTGTCACTTAATAGTTACAAGCATTTGTTCATATCTTACATTAATCACCATAAGTCACATTGCATGTCCCTAGGTTTAATAAGAATAACGTGAACTTAATGCTTTAGTCTAAACAATCAATTGTCTTACCTGCTTGAATGCAGTTGGTGGTGCAAGTTTAGCGGCGGTTAAGGTACGTTGCAGGAACAATGGCCAAGAAGAGGCATTCATACGAAAACCTGAATAGAATAATGGGAATAAAGACAAAATTACAGAGACTATAAGAATCTTCATATTTATTCTTGAATAAAAGTTGGGGTCAACTGTGGTGTAGCAAACTGAAAGGGCACTTTACAACATATGTATATCTTTAGATAACCTAGAGACTTTTTGGGGGGGAAAAAAAGCCCCACTTACTATGACCCAACTGGTAACCAAATTACAAACCAACAAGCCACTAGGTCCAATATTTTGTCTCCAGTAGACAGCCCTTCACCTCCACACAAGGAAACACAAAATAACATAAGTATAAAGTCTTGAAGGGAAAGACTTGCTGACTTTTTACTTAATTGATGAGTCAACATTGTTTTTGATTTCTTGCATGGGTAATTTAATGAACACACTCAGGAATGCCCAATGTAAAGCATGGCTGCATTGTTAACCAGGACTACCACTGTGACTTGGTATGCCAACCAACCAACTCCTGTGCAGTTCTACACATTACACAACAGTTAACAAGTCCACAGACTAGGGCCATACAGAAGACAATCTACACACAAGATCTCCATCCAGCATGCTGAATTGAGGATGCTTAAAATGTTTATTTCCAAACCTCACTTTTCTATTGGCTTAGTGAGGTATATTAAATTTCCAACCCCATCGCCATAGGTCTATTATTATCATCACACCTAGGTTCTATCCCTCTTAGGTTGCAAACAATTACACAGTGGATTGGGCAGTATTGTAAACAAAACTCCCTCTGTATGCTCTACATGCTGTGGCTAGGGTTTCCCGGAGCTGGATAAAATGTCTGTGCATGGGCTAAATTTTCTACCTATCATCAAAATGTGTAATTGGGCAAGGAAGGAACTCAAGTGGACATTTTAAAATAACCAATTCATCATGAGGATTTGGGTCACATTTAAGAGATTATTATGCACAACCACAGAACATCAGTATACAACCTTTCAGAGTAGAAACAATATAGATGCCATCTTTACAGCCTGAACATACTCTAGACTGCCCTGCAGGAAACATTTACTACTGCAGTCTTGACCTGTCACTTTAATTATTAATGAAATTAAACCAGAAAATTCATTATTCCCTGCTTCTGAAAATGTATGTTCTGCTGGAGTATGACTGTTGGGAGTTCTTGATGTTAGGCTAACAAACATGACACCCCACATGGAAGCTCCTGTGCACTATTATACAAATAATGAATGTTTAAGAGTGCAATAGTATGAATAATTTCATGAGTTGAAAGATGGAATGTTCTATTCAACAAGGCAAGCCGAGTTCCATAGAACATTCAATCTTTCAACGAATAAAATTATACTATTGCACGAATGGAAAACATTCATTATTTGTTTTATATAACACCTAACTTCCCAAATCATAGATTTTGGTCAAAATTTGATCGTACATACCCCCATGGCTGACGTCACCGCCGTGCGTTAGTATATACTAACCCACGGCCGTCGAATAGTACAAAATAACCCATGGCATGTGACCACCAATCCGATGTAGAGAAATTAACAAGGTGTTATATAAAATGGAATATACACTGCAAATAGTTGTAAGAACATAGTGTACATCCAACCATAAAAAACATTACACAGATTCAATAAATGACTTGTTGAGTCATGTAATGCCTTGTTAATCACATTAAAATACAACACAAACATGTGACATCCTTACCTAGAGGGGGCTGTAACATTCCACCACTCTTCTCACAAGTCCCCACAGGTTTTATGTCTGATGAGTCCACCAGCCTCCAGAAGTCATTCTTGTTATCACTCCCGTCAAGCCGGAGGCGGAGCCTAGGACCCTGGATACCAACGATGGTAGCTATGCAGGTAGATGTAGAACTCCTTGGGTCCTGGGCCTCCAGTTTCATATTTATTCCAAATTCATTATCTGGAACTTCAGGATTCTAAAATGTTTTAAACAAGTTTCAAACAAAGAAACACTTTCATGAAACGTCAAACTTTGAAAGAACAATCGCCACTCTCAAGTTTTAATCTCTTTTCTTAAAATTGCACACAAAATTCCCTGCAGGATATTATGGAAAACAATTATCCTTAAGGGGAGGGGGCTTGAAAAACATGTGGGAAAGCTTTTTGTTAATATGCAACCAAGCCCCAAAAGGCAGACAAATCCAAGCAAGCACTAATACAAATATGCCTATTCCTACCCATGCAAGCTCACAGCATCATTTGTCCCAGTTCAGTTTACATTATTGTACACACGCAATGTGAAAAAGTTGCAATATGTGCTGCATTTCACATTTGTTTTTCGTTTTACCTCCACTTTAACCAATGTATCACTGAATTTGACTTTTCGACCTTGGTTGCAAGCTCCCTTAAGTTCTAAATCAATTCAAAACACTTCCATGCCTAGTTATTGTATTGTAAGGATGTAATACATGGTTCCTGAAAAAAGTACAACCATGAAATAACATTTAAGAATGTGGAGGGAGGGGATAGGGAGAGGGGGAGACGCAAAGCACGTGATTGTGCATTCAAGGCCATCCAAACATTGAAGGGATTTAAGTGGCCACAATTAACAGCTTTACTTCCCTTACACTTGAGGACCTAAGGGGAAGGGGGTAGTGTATGAGATCGGCTGCCTCAAGATAACAGTTGTATACCTGTTTGAAACACTTGTCAGGGGCTACAACAGCTTTGGTCTCTTTCAAGTAACTGGTCCAAGAAAAGGAGGCAGTAGCTGTGAAAACAATAAGAAGAAACTACAATGAAGAAAACTTGCAATTTACTATATATATAAGCATGTTGTTTACAGTTATTTGGAGATTTAAGTTCATCTTTTTTTATTTTGGTATTCACTTATATTTCATATGCTTCCATTTTTACAACATTTGCACAAAAAGATGCAATTAGCATAAAAATACAATACATTACTCTGTGGGACCACATGTCACTATTACATGCGGTTAAACTCAAGCATTTTTTAGGTCAAGTACCCAAGAACCTATGAGTGGGAACCCTGAATGGAGTTGCA